>OV651825.1:36113055-36313193 GCA_927349885.1 Psylliodes chrysocephalus
ATCAAATAATTTTCCTTTTCTATTTGTTCGATTCAAACAACGCACGTCAAACGCCTGCGGTGGGCACTTAACGCCCTTTTCCAACCCAATAATAGACTCGATATCGAAAGAGTGTAAGCAAATATTTCTTAGAAGTGGCAACAATAACGAATGTCACTATCAGTGATTCCTCGTTTTACTCACTTGGGATTTGTACAACTTTTTGTCAATTGTTTTAGAAGGTTTACGATTCATTTCTACCAAACAAAAATCATGTCGGATACAATATGATGTAGTAAAATTATACAGTAACTATGTATTTTGAAAATGATAACAGGTTTTTAAAAATCAATTTTTATTAATTAAAATATACACGTCTTTTCTTGACGAAAGGTAGACAAAATCTACTTATTACTACATGGAAATTAACACAAAAAGATTAGAAGTACAAACTAAGCATTGAAATGGATATGATAAGGATAAATATATTATGTTTAAATGTCAGCTATATGTGCCCACGTAACTCAATTTGTTTTTTCTCAACATATGGAAAAAATAGCTATTGCTTGGTATATAAAAAAGGTATTCTCTATAAAAAGTTCTGCATCACTTGGAACTTTATACCGTAGCATTTATGATTTTATTTATTGAACTTATTATTTATATATTCGAATTAAAATAATTAGAACTCATTTAAAAAAAACCTAATATATTGACATTGTATATGGTTGCCATAATAATTTTAGCGTTGCCAGTTTATACGGCCCGACCGCGTTGTAACGTTGGCCGGGTAGGCACCGCTGACATTATTCGTTTCCTGCTCTATTGTTAACTATCTGCAGTTTTCACATGCACTTGTGCAAAGTGAAGTAGAATTCATCTTTCAAATAGAGCCCAGTGGGTTAAAGTAAGCATCAGAATCCGTCATTGCAACTTCAGGTGTCCGCAGGCGCTTTACTTTTTTGTGTTTTATCAACACATTGCCAAATTGCCTCGCTAACTCCACAGGACTACTTTTTGCAGATGAATTCAAACTTTGTATAGTTGTCAAGGCACAAACTGATTGTCAAGACATTAACAATGTAAGTAAATGGTTTGCAGATAATAAAATTATACAGTTGTAACATTTCCAAAAAAAAAACAGAATCCAATCCTAAATAAGACCTGTGATGTCACACTAAATCTTGAATATGAAATAAAGGATTTGGGAGATGTCTTTCAGTCTAATTTGAAGTTTAATGACCATTTCTTACACATAAGCAAAAAAAGCAATAAAAACTATAGGTTCTCTGGTCAAAAATACAAACACTTTTAGGATTTCTACCAAAATCAGATAATCCCTTATTAATCTAGAGCAGTGGTCGTCAATCTCTCAATGTGTTGAGCTACTTTGTTAATTTTGGAATAAACAGCGAGCTACCCACACGGAAGCCACGTAACGCAACGTAAATGAAAACAACTAATATTACTAGGACGTACTTGTTCATAGCTACATTCCTACCTACCAAACGAAGGTGTTTGAAAAATAAACACAATTTTTTATCCAGCCACAACGGCATGTCACGTAAGATTTAAAAATAGTTAATAATAACAACAAAAAAGTAACGCACTATCATGAACATAAACATTGAAAAATAAAAAAGCACGTTCAATGAGAAGGCTGACACTCAGACTCATCGATAATTTTTTTAATGTTTGCAGTATAATTTGATACAGCCATTCGAATACAATTATCCAAATGTTCATTGAATAATGCTTTCACTTTCAAGGCAACACGGCATAGAACTGAGTATTTGTCTTTACTTACAATAGGCCAGATACATTTGGTACTTAAGACTAACGATTTTAAGGCTAAATCATTTTAAAACTCAATTACTTCCATTTCTGTTGCAGCGATGTCTTCGCCAAAGTTCTGCATAACACAAGTTGCAAACTGTTGGATATCAATTTCCATAAAGGGTGAAACAACAAACTGCGCTACTAAAGCCATTTCGTTGAAATCCTTAAAACGATTTTTGAAGTTATTCTTCAGGGTAGAAACTATTTCTACATGATATTTGCTGTCATAGGGTTCTAATAGATTTTGAGATATTTTTTCTGAAAGAATAAGAAAATGCTTGGCATCGCTGTTAATTAGGTTTTATTCGCAAAACTCCAGCTTTTTGATAAATGCTTTTATATCAAAAATCATTTCCGCTAGTTCTTTGTCTCTCCCTTGAAGCTGCAAATTAAGTTCGTTCAATTTCTCTGTAATGTCCACGAGAAAACCAAAATCTCTAAGCCAGATTGAATTTTCTAGTTCCGGAGTCGGTTCATCGCGTTGTTTGAAAAATTGAATTATGCCAGATAGGACATCATTAAAACGTTTCAGCACCCGTCCTCTACTTAACCATCGGACTTCAGAGTGAAGGAGTAGGTCCCCGTATTGACAGTCAACTTCATCGGCCAAGGTTTTGAATAATCTTCTTTGTAACGCTTGAGCTCTAATCTTGTTCACAATTTTTACCACCAGTTTCATAACGTTGTTTAGTTTCAGGAAATTTCCACATAATGCTTGCTGATGGATCAGTGGTAACAGAGAAATTGCGGAAAAGTTTCATCTTTACGACATAACGCCACCAGACCCTTATCACAACCCACCATAGCTGGAGCGCCATCGGTTGTCAAGCCTACCATTTTCGATATTGGAATTTTCTCGGGAGAAATAATATTTTTTAAATGAGAAAACAACTCCTGTCCAGTAGTGTGTCCTTTCGGTGGAATAAACTTCAAAAGAACTTCTTTTATCGTAAAATCACTAAAAACCATCCTGACGAACACGGCCATCTGGCCAGTGTCAACGACATCTGTTGATTCATCTAGTTGAAGTGAAAAATAAACACAGTTATCTAAGTCAGTTCTTAACTGTAAAAAAATACCATTGCTCATTACTTCTACACGTCTCATCACTGTATTAGCAGAAAGTTGCATAGATTTTATAGCTGAAACTTTATTTCTAAATAACGAATCAGCAGCTTCTAAAAACGCCTGTTTTATCATTTCCCCGTCTTCATAAGGTTTCTTTTTTTGTGCAATTATCTGGGACACACGGTACGATGCTTCAGTTGCAGCCTTATTTTTGTCGACTGTTCTTAAAAATATTGATTGTTGTCCAATTAACTGCTTTTTTAACTGTTTCAGTTTCTCCTTTCTGGCGGCAGAATGTAGTGGGAATGATTTTTCAAAATTAGAATGTACAGTTTTATGATGTCTCTCAATATTTCCTTTTTTAGCAACAGAGACCGAAGTATTAACAAACACACATTTTTATCTTTAACTTCTGTAAAAAAGTATTGTTCTTCCCATTCCGAATGAAAGTGGTATGTCTTTACCTTCTTACAACTGCTTGCCATAATATTATTTTTTGTTGTTCTCTACTAACCCAACCGCTGGACGTTGGTTACGCGTTCAGTTTTAAACTAAGCGCAATGTCGCCGCGCCGTGCGTATTTATCCCGTTCAAAGCAATCCTGATCGTTCTCGAACACTAACGCGCTGGTCCGGCTGGTCGGTTCTAGCCGATTCTAGATTGATGGCGTCAGCGGCAGATCGCTCACCACAACGTTGCCGCTGTTTATGTTTAATATTATGACAATTAGATTTTTTTGTGGAATTTTCGGAAGCTTCTCTGATTTTTGCAGTTTGTATTTTTTAAATTAAAATCGTTGTGAGAGCTACCAGAATTGCCTCCGTGAGCTACCGGTAGCTCGCGATCGACAGGTTGGCGACCACTGATCTAGAGAATGCTTCTCAATATTCTTAAATATTGATGCCTTTAGAAGCAACACATATTGATCATATTGAAAAATTTCAAAAAAGATTTTTATAACTATTGTCATAAAAACAACACATACCCTTATAAGATCTCATATCAGGGGAAAATTTCAGGTGGTACGCGTCACGTCCCATACAGCACAAACACATTTTGGAAATATTGCATTAAAACATTTATAATGTTATATAAATATTACGAATCATCCCAGAAATATTTCTGAAATGGACTTAAAACGTAAAAATGTTCTGTAAATATAATATTTCACAGTAATATTTCTGAAACTAAAATTTGAAATCTTTTAGAAATATTAAATAGTAATATTTCAGAAATGTATTCTAGCTTTATTTTTCTAAAATATTATTAAACTAAAAAAAGACACATATAAATATACATGTTTATTTAAAATACACAAAACTTAAACATTAATTCTTAAACTAATAAATAATTTTTAAACATTATTTCATAAAATATAAAACGTAATCGCTTCATTTCCACACATTCCTTTAAATGCACTAATCTGAAACAAATAGCTTTTTTTACATACATGCCCCAAGTAAAGAAACATTTACGATTATTACAACCTGATCAGTAAGATCAACTAGCAATTATATTCTAATCTAACTTATGAAAAACTAATATTCTACTCACTATACTCGGACAAAATATTAAAGAAGGTGATTCCTCCCTGTTCACGTACAACAATAATACTATACCAGAGCATAATGAATGGAATCACGCGAATAAAACTGCAGAAGTTATTGGTATCACGTGCCAACTAGTCACAAATGCATGTTTATTGCCAAAATGAATTACGCCAGTGGCGTATAAAAACTATTGGCAAATTAAATGCGGTAATAGTAAATAATATTATATGAAAGTAGGTTGGTTATCTATTTTTATAGTAATAATCATTTATGTTTATAATTTTGTTTTGTTTATTGTTAAAATATGTAAATATTATGCCAGTGGCGTAGAAACACTATTGGAAAATTAAATGGGGTATTATACTAGAACAAAATATTGAAGAAGGTGCGCCTTAAAACTGCAAAAGGTATCGTTATCATATCAAAATGCACAGTGTCGCAGAAATACTATATTGGCAAATTAAATGGGTATTTGTGAATATTACTAGATGAAAGTAGGTTGGTTATCTATTTTTGTTATAATAATTCATCTATGTTTATAATTGTATTTTGTTTATTATAAAAATATGTAAATTAAGCTTGGTATCACTTACTTGAATTCTAAATCTATGAAGTTTCGTAATCTATTGATTCTGCAGAACTATAACTGGAATCGTCTTTATCGTCGGAACTTAAAGTTATGACTAAAGGTTCAACTACCGTTTCGATCATACCGTCCAAGCGCCACATATTATTTTCTTCCTTAATTACATGGGAAATAGCATTCTACCAATCTTTAGGTTTTATACGTTCTATACCGGTTTTTAATAAACTTTGAACGTCGGCTATTTTAAAAGTTTTATTTTCTCGAGCTACAAACCCTTTCATTTGCGCCCAAATTAGTTCAATAGGATTGAATTCGCAGTGATAAGAGGGAAGTCTTAGTACTGTAATGCCACGATCACGAGCCATTGTGTCGACAACATATTGAATATATTTATGGCGGTGATCCTTTATTAGGTCCATTAATTCCACTTTAAGCATCTCCTCAGTAAATGTTATTGCTTTATCCCGCAGCCAGGTTTGCATATCCGCTTTCCTACTGGACATTATCGGAATTTGTTCAACCCGTCGATTGTGATAAGAAGCGTTATCTAGTACAATAACTGAATTTCGTTCTACACGCTGTAATACTTCAGTAAACCATTTTTCAAAGCATTCCACATTCATGTCCTCGTGGTAGTCTCCTGTTTTTTCGATATAATGACAAGAACGCTATTTTCCAAAAATCCACTGTCACTTCCGATATGAGTAACAATTAGGCGCTGTCCTTTACCTGATGGTGCTTTCAAATTTGTAGATAATTCCTCTATAAAAGCTTGGCGATGACTAGTTACAGAAGTATCTTTCTATATATTAGATACCGTGTGTCCAGCATTCACCCACGTTTCATCGAGATAGTATATCTTTTTTTTTAGCGACTCTAAACTCTTTTATATTTCGTAAATAACGCCGTCGCCAGGACACTATATCTGACCTCTCAATTAAAATTAATTTCCTACACCGTTTGACAAAACGAAATTTTAGGCCCCATAAAATTTTTCGTAAAGTTTCACGGCTCAATAATGGAATTTCTTCGTTTTCTCCTAATTTCGTAAGAACAACTTTAAGTGTTGGGGCTTTGTTTTCGAAAAAAAAGAATGTACAGTTCTTCGAATGATTTGTTTTTGGTTATCGTCCAATTTCAACAATTTTCGACCAGAGGTATGCATTTTAGGGGCTTCTAAGGAGACTTTTTTTTGTCTTTTCGCGAACAATACGTTCAATTGTTGAAACAGATACTCCAGTTAAAAAAGAACTGCGGTTTACAGCTTCATTTCTGTTTCAGCCCATCATACACTTTCCATATAATATTCCTTTTATCCTTTGATAAGAGCTTTCGCCGACGTAATTGGGTTTCACTTGGACCCGCCTCTGAATCCATTACTATGTAACAATATAATTCTACTATTAAATTGTTTTTATTAAATTTATAAAGACACCAATATTTTACTATTTAATAAACTTTTAAAGTACCTACCTAATATACTACACAATAAATATAACTCCTCGAATATGCACTACCACTACCAAATTGTAAGGCACAAACATGAACACCTACTCGTACATCAGAAAAGAGCACTTATATAAGAAAGTGTTCATAAAATATAAAATAGTTATCGTAAATAGTTAAAGCGATACAAATCTAACTTCATCGAAAGTTAGTTTTCAACTGTCGTTGTGCCTGTGCTGACAATATTCAATCTGTAACCCGTCTGTCGTTTATTTACTTGAAACACATTTTAAAACCATTAAACACAGATAACGAAGTCATTAGGGAATAAATATATTCATTTCTTGAAAACTATCAAAAACGTATATTTAACGCATCATCTTTGTTTAAATAAAGAAGTTGACAAACAAATTTAATAAAGTTTACTAACAAATACCTAATAAATAATTATTTCGTATTTGATACGCCGCCTATGCTATCTCTGTCGGAATTTTCATTCATAGACAACAGTGTTGATCATGCATATGACTCACCTTCTCCAATATTTTGTTCGAGTATAGTATATAGCAGAAGTAAAAGTTGGAAAGCCTTTTGCCAGTTCTCCCACTTTATACACATAAATTGACAGGTTTGCGGCAGATCTCACCGAAGTGGACGCGATACATTGGCGTACAAAATTATTTTATAGATGTTAATAACAATTTCGAGTAAATATTTTAATAAATTGTGAATAGCTGTTGAAATTTTGTAAAATTATGAATATTATTATACATGTTTAATAATTATTTATAGTCCATAAATACATGGGATTGTCCGGTTCCACCGGTAACAATTTAAAATTACTTATTCTATGAAACGACACTGGCAGGTAAACATAACTGCGAAATTCTCGAAGCCGTCCGACGTGGTTTGACGTTTACCCCCTCTCTACCTACCAAAAGCCTTTCCAACTTTTACTTTCGCTTTACCTTAGCTAAGGTATTTTTTAGCGAGTGTCTGGTTTAAAATATTTTCGACTGTTTTAAACCGTTTAAATTTTAGTGATGCAACTATGACGTCGCGTACGAAATATTTTAAACCAAAGCTAGAATTTTTGAACCAGCCGGAGGCATATGGTTCAATAACGGTTGACACATAAGAGATTCTGATTGTGGCTGTTGTATGTTGTTTTGCTCTGTTCCATCTTTGAACATTTTGATATATTTGACGTTTTGTTGATTTTGATTGATTTTTGATAACTTCATACATATATTATGTGATTCATATTCATACATTAGTTATAATACAAATATTAATATTTATGGTCATCATAAACAGTTGGACGATGTGATCTACCTATGGGTTACTCTTGATTATGAAACAGTAATTCAATTAAAATAAGGTTAAAGGATTACTTATCAATTGTACGTTTTTTACAAAAATAATTACGGAGTTTGCCTCAGATTCTGAATTTGCCAGCAAATATTTAAAAGCAATTAAACGTTCTTTGGCAGTTGATGAACTTTGGAAAGGCCCAACAAATCTACAGCAAATAATCGTTAGACAATCGCGTATCTGTGGAGCTACGGAATAAATATGATGCCATGTTTATTAAAAAGAAAAATACCAAAAATAAAATAATAACGTTTCAGATTGCAATGTACCTATTAAAAACACTTCAATTTTTATTTAAAATCACTATCAAACACTCATCTTCCTTCATCTGATTTAACAATCAGTAAAAAAATATGATCGAAATCAGAATACCTAATTAAAAATTTTGTCATATGACAGCAGATTATATTTTTAAAACACCCTATTTTTGCCATCTATTCATTCATGACGTCACTTTAAGTATGGTTTAAAAAATATTTTAAACCAATGTGGTGGCTAAAAAACAGCTTTAATTAGTTATACACCACGGGGGTTTATATCATATGCAAAATATGCCAACCCGTTTACTGCGCAGACCACCCGGCGCTTGGGTGCTCTGAAGTCCGTTTTACAATAACCAAATTGTATTAAAATATAAAGCACACTAAATAATTTAATAACATCTCGCTCAGTAACACAATAAAGTATTATTTCAACAATTTTAATTTATATATTAAACCAAATTATAAAATCATGCCTTCACTTAGTTATTTGTACAATGTTAACCTGTCTTTATGTCCGCTACATCCCAGTATAAAGACCAATACAGTAGCGACAGATCATTTTTTATGAGGGGTCCATATTTTTCTGCGCATGTCCGAAAATAAGCGACAAAAACGTCAACGTCAATAGTGTCAATGCGATGTAAATATGTCATTATTTTTGTTTGTTTGCAGTGCATATTTTGTGACATTTTTATTATTTTAGTTTTTCATTTATTGTGTGATATTTTTGAAATGGCTTCTGCACCTGATCAGAAAAGAAAGAGATGTGTCTATCGCCCTTGTCCATCTCAAACAGAGTAAACAGACAAAGGGACAAGTTATTTTGCATTTCCCATGGAGCCAGAAAGGTATGTCTTAAGAAAATACTTTTAATTTTTATATTTGAAAACCAAATATTTATTTGACAACCAAATATTTATTATTTAAATGTCTTGAGGACAATTTTTACAATTTCAACAAAAATAATGTAAAAAATATATAATTTCTGAACTACCGTCAATCTAAACATTTGTTATCAACTTTTTTATATTTTAGGGCCAACATGTGGTTAAGAGCTTGTAATAGGGAAGATTTGAGTAACATAGATGTGAACAGTCTTCATCGGAATTACAGGTTGTGTGAAAAACATTTTGAGAAGAATTGTTTTTCTAAAACGTTGAACCGTAAACGTTTATTGCCTACTGCTGTTCCCACATTTTTTATCCATCTAGGTCATCAGCCAAATGTCTATCTTCTCCCTAGTACATCGACCAAGTGCTTCCTCTGTTGAGACTGTCATTGAACATGAATGAGACATTTTTGAAAGCGTACCATGTGCAACCTTTGGACATTCTTAATCAAAAATCCTACCTCCAAATTATTATAATGAATTAGATGTTCTTTGATTCACTATGTCCATTGATTAAAAATGTTCTGATTGACTACATCTAATCAAAATATATATGTATTTCTTGTAAAGTAGCAAAAAGAAAACAAAAAAATCTGATGTGTCCAACACATGACTTTCCTATCTAGTTATTATAGGCATTTTCCGGTTATTTTGTACAACCTATTGCAGCATCTCTATAAATGTTTAGAGGATATATACATTTTACACATACATATACCTCGAAACATTTTTCTATAGATATTTATTGAAAACGAAAATACAGAAAAATTTAATTTTAGCACTTTTCCATTACGGTCCATTTTAGAAAAATCATGTATAAACAAAAATTATAGAAATCGATATCGCAAACAACTTTTAATTCAACAATTTTCATAAAAATCAGAATTTGGCACATTTTGTCAAATTTCTCGAATACGGACCATTTCAGGAAATTTTGACATAAAGCAAAAATTATAGATAATAATATTAGAAGTAACTTTTATTTGAACAATTTTCTTCTCCAAACATAAATAACAGATATATTCCATAAAATATAAAAACGGCCTCCCATAAAGTACCCCCCCCAGATGTTCCGACTTTGTCCAAAATCTAATCATTTCACGTCACGCCGAAATAAACCTTAAGTTTAAAATTTAATGTTTTTTCCTTTATCCGTTTTTGAGTTTTCTTCAAATTTCGAAATTTACACATTTTCTAAAATATCTCGAATACGGTCCATTTTAGAGAAATTATGTATAGGACAAAAATTATAGAGAATTATATTACAAACAACTTTTATTTAAACAATTTTTATAAAAAATTATGTTTTTTACATTTTGTCAAATTTCTCGAATACGGACCATTTTAGGAAAATTTTGCATAAAACAAAAATTATAGATAATTATATTAGAAGTAACTTTTATTTAAAGAATTTTCTTCTCCAAACGTAAATAACAGATATATTCCATAAAATATAAAAATGACCACCTATAAAGTACCCCCCCAGATGTTCCGACACTGCCCAAAATCTAATCAGCTCATTGGACGCTGAAACAAAGCTTAAGTTTAAAATTTGGTGTTTTTCTGTGTATCGGTTCATGAGTTATGCGTTATACAGACACACACACACACACAGACACACACACACACAGACACACACACACACAGACACACACACACACACAGACATCATCGCGAAAATAGTCAAAACGGATTCAGGGGACCTCAAAACGTAAAAATCCGTCGAAAACTCGAGGTCGAAAAAAATCATGATTCCTATACTTTCCTTATATCTGTATACAGATAGGAAAGTAAAAATGTATTTTGTGGTGTTATTATTTTAACTGTTTTTTAATTTTTGATTTGTTTCATTTATACAATATTTAAGCACTTAAACAATAATATACAGGGTGTTATTGAAATACACGTACATATTAAAACTGGGTATTGCGCAGATCCCCACTGAATGTAGAAAAATATTATTTTTTAAAAATACCCCTTATTAAGGGAGTTATTAATTTTTGAAAATTAATTCTAAAACAAACGTACTTCACTGATATGTTGAGGATGACCTAGATAAATTAGGTTTATTTACCTATTTTAAACATCAACAGTAATAATTAATATGCAAGTTTTTGTCAGATGATAAGAAAACTAGTCTTGTAAGAAATAACCATGTTGCCAAGATTTTCGAATTAATTTCTATTTCCGAAGACTGGTTTTTACTACCCTCGTTATCAAAAAACTAGAATATTTGATAAATGATTGTTTTTAAACTATACATTTTTGAAACTATAGATTATTAAAATTTTAGTTGATTTACGAATCTGGCTAACACGAGCGCGTCATTTCCAAGTTGGTAAAAAGTGTTGTTACGATTACTTTTAAATATTTTTTTAAGATGCCACTATTTCCGAATATTGAACTAACGGATATAGTGCTGGTTTATGGGGCAGCTGAAGAAAATTCTCGGCAAGCACAAATCCTGTATCGCGAACGGTTTCCAAATCGGATAATTCCGGACTGTCGTACGTTTATTTCAACTGTTCAGCATCTAAGAGACCATGGAAAATTTGAGAGTGTCAATGCAGATCGAGGGAGAACAAGAACACAAAGAACATTGGCGGACGAAGAAGAAATATTGGAAGCTGTTGAAAACCGGCCTCAATTAAGTTGTAGAAGACTAGGTCTTGAAATTGGAGTGTCCTCATTTGTTGTATGGCGGACACTTAAAGAACAAGGTTTTCATCCTTATCACATCCAAAAAGTCCAGGCCTTATATCCAGGTGATGGAGAAAAGAGAGTGGAGTTTTGTGAATGAATGATTCAAAAATGTGTTGATATTCCTGATTTTCTAAAAATATTATTGTATACTGACGAGGCTTCATTCACTCGTGATGGCGTGTTCAATATGCACAATACGCATATTTGGAGTGATGAAAATCCTCACGCCATTAGGGAAACTGGGCATCAATAAATGTTTGGGCTGGCATAATAGATCAGTATTTAATCGGGCCTTATGTTCTCCCGAACCGATTAAATGGGCCAGGATATCTCCACTTTTTAGAAGATATTTTGCCAGTACTCCTAGAAGAGATACCGTTACAATTAAGGCAACGGATGTGGTACCTACTAGATGGCGCTCCTCCTCACTTTGATTTAAACGTACGGCAGTTTTTGAACATTAGATTTCCTCAAAAGTGGATAGGCAGAAATGGACCTACTAAGTGGCCTCCGAGATCTCCGGACTTAAAACCATGCGATTTCTTTTTGTGGGGTTACATGAAACAACTGGTTTATAATGAACCTATTAATAGTGTTGAACAATTAACCAATAAAGTAGCCGAGGAACTACGACAAAATCCAAGACTAATTTCTAATGTTCAAAGTTCTTTGGAAAGACGATTGCAAGTGTGTGTAAATAATAATGGACGGCATTTTGAACAATTACTGTAATAAACTTTATTTTGAATTAATTGGTTTTGCTACGGCAACAGTGCAATTTCTATGGGTAAGTTCAATTTCGATTTATTTTACTTCTTTAAATATGGAAACTAGTAGGTCGGAAAAGGGGACTCTTCCCCAATATTTAAATTTTAGAATTTGAAGTTAAAATTGGTGCCAATCGTTTTTGGTCATTACATACTATTCCCCATTTTAATATGTACGTGTATTTCAATAACACCCTGTATATAATCTTATAAACAGTTGTATGATATATACGTTAGGGAAATTAGGACAAGGATGTTTAAATTATATTTCTTTCATAATATCAAAAAAAGCTATGCGATGCGATATACCAGACATTACACAGGTATTGCTAAAAATAGATATATATATATATATATATATATATATATATATATATATATATATATATATATATATATATATATATATAATATATATATATATATATATATTTTGAAATGAAATAACAAAAGTAAATTCTAATTTGGGACGAACTGTACACTGTGACAATTAGTACAGTAACTTTGTAAGTAAAAAGAAACATTAGCTGTCATAAGTGATAAAAAAAATATTAAATAATGATTAAACAATAAAGGTTCACTTAAAAAAAAATCACTAATAAGTAAACATAATTAAAAAAAAATCACATTGCAATGACCACAAAGAGTATCTCAATAACATAAAAAAAAAACATATACGAACCTACCTTTACTTTTTTCTTTTTTTTTGGATGATTGGTATCCAAGGGGTAACTAAGGGGTTGTTGATTTTGAGATGGAGTTTTTGACAAACGTTTGAGATTTTTTTTTAAATTAAAATTGGAATTCTTGATATATTTTAAGCAAATTACAACCTAAAAATAATAAAATATTCTTTCAAATTTTATTATGTCATTCTGGGTGAGTAAAAAAATTACCTACCGTTAACTAGAAGGAGCAAATCGTGTATCGAACTCCGGTCACCAAGCAGACCGACGATTCTGTGGGAATCAGCCATTTCGTCCATGTTGAGGAGTATATTTCCAATTCCTGGAATCAAAATAACTTTAACTAGGAAAGAACTGAGGTTTTAGTGAGTAAAATAATTTAAACAAGTTGATTAAAAACGATATTGCAAGCTACTTACTTTTAAAAGTTTTTTTGAACAGTTTATTAATTGACTTTCGGTTTTTAAACACAATAAACATTTTGTTACGTTCTGTATCCTGCATTGGTGTAAATAATTTTTTTAAATTTAGGTTAGATGTATAGAGCTCTTTACAAATATTTTAGGAAGGGTAATTACAGAAAGCTAGTCTTAATTTTACTTAAATAAAGTGATTCAACTCCAGAGCACAGCATACTGTAATATCCTCCAATAGATGGCGTGTCCGCCATTTTCTATCCACAAAATTAATTATGAATAATTTTGTGTTCCTATTTATATCTAAATGTTGAAATGATTTGGTTTAAAAATAAAATGAAACTAATATTTTTGTAAAAGGAATATTTTATTGATTAATTGGGAAAATAATACTCTAATCGAGAAAGGTAACTTAACATGAAAAATAATTTCATATTAACAAGGAATAGCGCCAGAATCCAAGACCCATGAGGATAAGAGTAATAGCCGGAGCAATAACAGAAATTAATAAAGGTAAATTCGTATAACTAATGATATGGTTGAGTAATAATTATTGAGTAAAAAATTATCAAGTTAAACATAAAAAAAAATATATCACACTATAATCATCAATATAAACTAAAATCTGAACTATCAAACTCATATCCATATCAATATATATATATATATATATATATATATATATATATATATATATATATATATATATATATATATATATATAACATTTTTTTATAATTTAAATATATAGATAATAAACTTTTCATTTGGAGTTTTTAGGCCTCCATAAGTGCTTTATTTGCAATCATATGTTAAAATCTATGAACTATCCAAATCTTCACATTCTTTTGGAAATTTAATAAATGTATCACGTCCATGTATGCCTAAAGCTTTTTTTGATCAAATGCCACAAACATATTTAACTGGATTTTGAACTATTATATCTTCTGTCCTGTAGCTGTAATTAGGAAGAAAAACAGCTTCTCGAGTGTTTTTATTTATTTCAGGATACAGAGAGACAATATTTTTTACATCTAATTGTAGCAAGTGCTTGTCCAGGTCTTCATTACAATTCATGGAATTGCAATGAAGATAATTTTGACAAAAAAGTTTTTTAAATACCCTTTCGAATTGTACAGGTGTTGGATTAATTAAATTCCCACCCTGTTGCCTAATGGATCCAACAAATTTTTCTAGACAGTCACTGTTGATTCTTCTAGCCATTAAATATTTAAATCCCGCAGCAGATAACCTTTCCCATACAAATTTTAAACCATAAAATCGTTAAATATAAACATCTAATTTTTATGATGTGACGTTAATAGTATTTAATTATATACATAGGCAATATAAGCAATTGGGCAGCATTGTACTTAACGGGTGACTTACAACAGGCATTTGCTAAAACTCATCTGAAGTCAAAAATTTGTACGTAGGAACAAAAATTGAAATAAAATAATTCTTGTATTGTAAATTCATTAAAAACTTACTAATTTGTAATTGTGTGTTTTAATAAATATTATTGTTGTATGTTGTTTCACTTCTAAAAAGATACCTACATAACCTCATTTTAAATAAAAAAATAAGGTGCTGAGTTAATTTATTAGTTCCAGGAAGAAACCAAAAAATGTTTAACACATTTCATACAATGAATGGCATACAAAAGTAATTTATTTTAATCTAATGATAAAATTTTAAAATTGGCACATCTAGATTTTCACCGGAACTCATTTATTTAAGTTACACAATATTTTGATTAATTTATTTGCCTAGAATACATTAAAATGTTATATGTACATGTTTTAATTTTTTTCTAAGTGTACATCGCTAATTTGCAATTTTAGAGTTTACTTTTCTCCGTGTAGAAATAAGCGACAAAAACGTCAACTGTCATTGAAAATCTGACCACCCCCGACATCAAAGAAGCCGACGCAATCTGTCGCTGCTGTATTGTTCGTTATACTGGGGCTACATGCCTGCTGGCGCCCAACCGTGCGCCCGCTGCCACGGTGACGCGCGCGCTGTCAACAAGAAGTAAACAAAAAAACAATATGGTTTATGGTTGCCGCCGACGAAAACATGTGAGTGAGAGTATTTTTATTTATTTTAGTTTTAGATATAAGTTATTTAGGATTATTTAAAATTAAGTAAAGGTATTTTGATGCTTTACCGAGTCTTTACCAGGGAAAATTCATTATAAATACATAATTTCCAAATCAAAGAAAGAATGGTGCTACATTTTAAACATTCCATGTGAAACCAATCATGAATTATGAGATAATTTTGATACGAAATTGATTACAAACACAAATCGTTCAAGACTAAGGGGCCTATTCAGTAACTCTGAACGACGTCGTTAATAGACGATAATCGTTCACAGACGACTTTTCTTATTCAGTAGACAACGATTGTCGTTGAAAATAGACAAACATGGTTGTAAAATTGTCGTTCATCAACGATAGCCAAAGAGCTGTCGTTAATAATATGAAGTGTCGTTATAGTGATTTTTGCATTCCCTCTCATTTTTTATTGTGAATCAGGATATGTTCTAAATAATAAAAACACTTTTTTACAAATTTTACAACTAAATTGCCATATACCTAATACAGCAAGTAAAATTTGTAAGGAATTTTTTTCTAATTTATTTAATTTTAAAAATAAATCTGATTCAAAGTTAGGATTGCCCATTCAATCATTTACTATTGGATTCTTATTAACAGTGATGTTCCTAAAGTAACACTGCGAAACTGTAACAAAACCTATATTATGGAAGTACCTATAATACTTCTCCGTAACCTACACAAATTTGGTTTGTTTTTCAAATCCAATAAATACAATTTGTACTGTTCTCGAGTTGTTTTTTGTTTTTTTTAATATATCCATACTCATTTAAATAAACCCTACATACAATATGACCAGCAAAAATGGCCCGCGAGAAACAGAATTCCTACGAATCGAGAATCGCCCCCTGATCGTGTGGTAGAATTTTTATTTTACGTTCAAAAAAAATGACAAATATACCGGGTGTTCAAATTAAAGGGTTACAGTTAAATACCGCCTTTTATAAAAAAATTAAAGTTTAATAATTTTTTGGGTAAAACATTTTAGCTAAAATTGTTATTTTATAGCAAACCATAATATGGCCAACTTTTTTTCGCGCAGCAAAATTTTCAAGTAGATGTTACTCAATAAGTAGAAATCCAATAAAAAAATGTTTCCTTTAGAAGTTTCTTGTTTTTTTATGAACTCTAAGAATACCTATGTAAAAAAATAGGGTTCCAATTTGAAAAAAAATCCACCTCGATATGGCCATATTATGGTCAGCTATAAAAAAAAATAATTTAGCCAAAATGTTTCCCCTAAAAAACTATAAAACTTTTGTCTGATGCTTTTTTTTATAAAATGCATATTTTTGGCGATATTTAACTGTAAAACTTTAATTTAAACGCCCGCTATAATCATCAACATACGTTCTTTTATCACAAAACACTAAATTATAATACCAACTTACTAGAAATCATCGTTCAGATTTGGTAACTAGAAACAACGTAACGACTTTGTTATTGAATAGAGTTTCAAAAATTATCGTTATAAAAGTCGTTGGTTGAACTGTCGTTAGCTTAACGATGTCGTCCATAAACGATAAATTACTGAATAGGGCCCTTAGACTGCTAAGATTTGCTTGCCTTTAGCACCCTCAAAACCAGATACACCAAAGATAATAATACTTAGTAATGTTGTTATCAATCACACCTCCAGATTACCTGTGTTACATTCTAATAATATAGATCAAAATTTCAAAGACGGTCAGTCATCAATTGAATTTGAATCTTACACAAGGAACAACGTTTCGATAATGGATTTTTAAATAAATTTAATAGAAAAGTAAAATTTGCAAATTAAAAAGTGCCCTATAATTAATTCCTAATGTGACGTTTAAACTGCAGTCAAAATTTCAGAATCAAAGATATTTCAACAATTTAATTCAAAACTATTATAATGTAGGTTTGTTCAGGTTTCTTTAAAACTCGATGCAAACTGTCCGAGAACCAGTGAAACAGTTTAATTCCAAATTATTTGTCGAATACAATTATTAAACTGTCCACTGGTCACTGATAGTTCTCAATGTATTTTTGAAGAACCCGGACAGACCTAGTATGAGAGCTGTGGCAATATTTTAAAGACCAAAAAGATAAACAAAATGATTGAAGTTACTGCATTTAATTTTTTTCTGTTTCAGTTTATGTGGATGGTTTCCTTTTTTCTTATTCAAGATTCAACAAGAATATTTTTGTTATTTAGAAAATTTATTAGGCATTGTTTTTTTCAAATCAAGTACATGAATTATTTGTTTTGCAATTTCTGATTTTCATTATTTTAACCGAAGATAGTTAACGTACACCTAAATAATAATGTGATATTTGTAATATTAGAGTAACTTTCTTAAAGATAATAAATATTTGGAGATAATTTATAATACTATAATTTGTTTTTAAGTCAAACTCATTAGATAATCTTTAGAGAATAATATTTTCGTGAAATTATGAGTATTTTTTATAGAAACTAGTAAACATTTGTAAAAATAGATTGTACTTTGTATGGAAATAAACTAATATATACAAAAAATAATGATGGTAGGCCGGGTTATTCGGGTTTTCCTCACCTGCAAATAAAATGGCACTATCGGTTATCTTTAAGTCAGCCCTAAGTGTCATAGCAAATAATAATAACTATTCTTGCCACTCACAAGGTCTTCTTCGGGTTTTACTCATGTAGGGTGAAGTGTAGGAAAATCTATTATTATTGTTGTATTGCCATTAATTTAATTTATTTTTCTTGGGAAATTTTAGTAAATATAATTATATAAAACTTTGTATGGTATTTATTTTACCCTTCATAGTTATTTGTCATAGAATTTTACATTTTTATTGGCATTTCATAATTGTTACAAACAGCTAATAAAAAAGCTAAATTTTAAATACAATTAAGAGGAGAGAAATTTACTTTAGCAATTATCTTTGTCTAACCAATACGAAATAGAGCTATGAACATTTCTAGTTTATTTTTAATTTTTAGTGAATGAATAATATGTACATTCAGGTAAGTGAAATATTTGTTTCTCTGGAGCCACTATTCCGAAATCTGATTTATTTTCTCAAAAATTGAGAAAATCTTTATTAAACAAAATTTTGCGATTTTTGCCATCAAAGTTGATCAAATTTTAAAAAAGTGACTCCAGAGGAAATAACGTCTACCTTCACTTACATGTTTTTTCTTTCACTAAAAATGAAAAAAATGAACTGAAATTTTGTATGCATATATTTCGTATTAGATGGAAAATAATAATTGTTAAAATAAATGCTCCTCTTAGTGGAAGTAAAATAAGCCCGCCAATTTTCAAATTAAATATGGTATTACGTGCAACTGTATTACCAACAGAGTAATAATTGAACAGTTAATATTGCAGGTAACTATATTACCGACAGAGTAAGATTAGTTGAACCACCCGCCCCCACAGGTCGCTGAAAGAAAACTTGTTGTCAAGACACGACAACTCTTAATAATCCTTCCTCCATGTTATACACTACCGTTAACGTATAACCCCAGTATAAAGAACAATACAGTAGCGACAGATTGCGTCGGCTTCTTTGATGTCGGGGTGGTCAGATTTGCAATGACAGTTGACGTTTTTGTCGCTTATTTCTACACGGAGAAAAGTAAACTCTAAAATTGCAAATTAGCGATGTACACTTAGAAAAAAATTAAAACATGTACATATAACATTTTAATGTATTCTAGGCAAATAAATTAATCAAAATATTGTGTAACTTAAATAAATGAGTTCCGGTGAAAATCTAGATGTGCCAATTTTAAAATTTTATCATTAGATTAAAATAAATTACTTTTGTATGCCATTCATTGTATGAAATGTGTTAAACATTTTTTGGTTTCTTCCTGGAACTAATAAATTAACTCAGCACCTTATTTTTTTATTTAAAATGAGGTTATGTAGGTATCTTTTTAGAAGTGAAACAACATACAACAATAATATTTATTAAAACACACAATTACAAATTAGTAAGTTTTTAATGAATTTACAATACAAGAATTATTTTATTTCAATTTTTGTTCCTACGTACAAATTTTTGACTTCAGATGAGTTTTAGCAAATGCCTGTTGTAAGTCACCCGTTAAGTACAATGCTGCCCAATTGCTTATATTGCCTATGTATATAATTAAATACTATTAACGTCACATCATAAAAATTAGATGTTTATATTTAACGATTTTATGGTTTAAAATTTGTATGGGAAAGGTTATCTGCTGCGGGATTTAAATATTTAATGGCTAGAAGAATCAACAGTGACTGTCTAGAAAAATTTGTTGGGTCCATTAGGCAACAGGGTGGGAATTTAATTAATCCAACACCTGTACACGAAAGGGCATTTATAAAACTTTTTTGTCAAAATTATCTTCATTGCAATTCCATGAATTGTAATGAAGACCTGGACAAGCACTTGCTACAATTAGATGTAAAAAATATTGTCTCTCTGTATCCTGAAATAAATAAAAACACTCGAGAAGCTGTTTTTCTTCCTAATTACAGCTACAGGACAGAAGATATAATAGTTCAAAATCCATTTAAATATGTTTGTGGCTATTTGATCAAAAAAGCTTTAGGCATACATAGATGTGATACATTTATTAAATTTTCAAAAGAATGTGAAGATTTGGATAGTTCACAGATTTTAACATATGATTGCAAATAAAGCACTTATGGAGGCCTAAAAACTCCAAATGAAAAGTTTATAATCTATATATTTAAATTATAAAAAAATATTATATCTATTTTTAGCAATACCTGTGTAATGTCTGGTATATCGCATAGCTTTTTTGATATTATGAAAGAAATAGAATTTAATCATCCTTGACCTAATTTCCCTAACGTATATATCATACAACTGTTTATAAGTTTATATATATTATTGTTTAAGTGCTTAAATATTGTATAAATGAAACAAATCAAAAATTAAAAAACAGTTAAAATAATAACACCACAAAATACATTTTTTTGTTTTCTTCTTGCTACTTTACAAGAAATACATATATATTTTGATTAGATGTAGTCAATCAGAACATTTTTAATCAATGGACATAGTGAATCAAAGAATATCTAATTAATTATAATAAGTTGGAGGTAGGATTTTTGATTAAGAATGTCCAAAGGTTGCACATGGTACGCTTTCAAAAATGTCTCGTTCATGTTCAATGATAGTCTCAACAGAGGAAGCACTTGGTCGATGTATTAGGGAAAAGATAGACATTTGGCTGATGACCTAGATGGATAAAAAAACGTGGGAACGGCAGTAGGCAATAAACGTTTACGGTTCAACGTTTTAGAAAAACAATTCTTCTCAAAATGTTTCTCACACAACCTGTAATTCCGATGAAGACTGTTCACATCTATGTTACTCAAATCTTCCCTATTACAAGCTCTTAACCACATGTTGGCCCTAAAATATAAAAAAGTTGATAACAAATGTTTAGATTGACGGTAGTTCAGAAATTATATATTTTTTACATTTTTTTTTGTTGAAATTGTAAAAATTGTCCTCAAGACATTTAAATAATAAATATTTGGTTGTCAAATAAATATTTGGTTTTCAAATATAAAAATTGAAAGTATTTTCTTAAGACATACCTTTCTGGCTCCATGGGAAATGCAAAATAACTTGTCCCTTTGTCTGTTTACTCTGTTTGAGATGGACAAGGGCGATAGACACATCTCTTTCTTTTCTGATCAGGTGCAGAAGCCATTTCAAAAATATCACACAATAAATGAAAAACTAAAATAATAAAAATGTCTCAAAATATGCACTGCAAACAAACAAAAATAATGACATATTTACATCGCATTGACGTTGACGTTTTTGTCGCTTATTTTCGGACATGCGCAGAAAAATATGGACCCCTCATAAAAAATGATCTGTCGCTACTGTATTGTTCTTTATACTGTGGTATAATGCTTAAGGGTCGGTTTTTCAATGTCCAGTCAAAGTGGCTGTTACGTAGCCGACAGCTATATTTAGCTGGCAGTCAAAGTCCCTGTTACCGATGGAACATGGATGGAAGTGTTTTTCATCACGAATTTAACTGCTAGCTACGTAGTCTAATAGTTTTTATTTATTCTTAGACAGGTTGGCATTTCTGCTAATTTGTTAAATGGTTTTTATTGGATTATTTAAATTTTCCACTTTACATATCGTGTCTTGTGTTGATCGTCACCGACCTTCACATAAAAATTGTTCTATTTTGCTTCCATTTTTCTTTAAGATCTTGTTATTTTCTGTTTTTGAGCAATTGGTGATTTAGAAAAAAAGAGAAAATATCTAATTACGCGGCATCAGATAGAGCCCTACTATTGAAATTTGCTTATTTTACAGAATGTAAAAAAAAACGTAAATGCAATATCACGGAAACAAAATGAGAAAGTTGCAGAAAAATCTAAAATTTAATAATAAAATTCAGTTTATCGATATCGAAATAAATGGGCCGTTCCCTTACAATACACGGATTACACGGTCATCATTGATTCATATTCAATAATTTAAATAATTTATTCCTTGGCATCGTTGCTGTGAATGTATTCAAAGAAATCCATTTTTGAGAAAACATCGTCCTATATACGCATGTACAATAAATAGCTGGCGGCTATCTGTACGAAATTACCATTTGCAAGTGTCGGTTACGGTTAAAGTCAGAATAGCTGACGGCTATCGTGTAACTGGAGGTCGAAAAACGTTTTGACAGGCAGTGGCTGACGCCTATCTCCGTAGCTGCTAGCTATCCTAAATAGCCGGAGATTGAAAAACCGGCCCTAACCGCACTATACTCTGGTTTAACATCACTGAACTAACTCAAAAGGCTTGGTTCTCTTGATTCTTCTTATTAGGTTGGCATTGTTGAGGAGTTGGATAATCTCAAGGTTTCCATATTAGAACAGTCGTTGTTGGTAACTACTGGCAAATTTTTGTATTGTATTTTTAACAATCTCCACTTTAAGGTCCCTATGAATCACAATATATCCCCTATAGTAATGTTACTGGGATTCAAGAAATGGCTTTGAGTTACGCTGCGGCCAGACACAGGTCTCATGGCGCTAGTATCGTTTTGAATTTTGACACGTCCAACATCGGCACGTTGATTGGTTGAAGAGGAAGTTTTTGACAAGCGAAGCATGAAGTGTCAGTATTGACAAGTGATAATTTTTTGATTTTTTCTTCTACGAAATTTATACCGTTTATTACTATTAATTTTGTTTCAGCGATATTTATTGTGTTGTATTAAGTGCTTACTTATTTATTATTGAAATCAAAACGTACAACAAACTCAAAAAAAAAGGATCCAAGGAGGGATTGCTATGGCTGTCATCCAAGGGTCTCCGCCCTAGATAATACTTTTCCAGTGGGAAAAGCCTTTAAAATTCAAGTATAACAATTTTATGTTTCCGTTTTCCCTTCTTTTAATGTAGGTGCCAATTTTGAGGTAAGTTTGTAATAATTTTTCATATTTTTTCAGTTAATACCTACCCTCTTAATATTATAATTTAACTAAGATCTTATGATTTCCTATGGACACGATTCAAGGACAAAGTCATATGGCTGTCATCCAAGCCCTAGATAATAGTTTCCCAGTGATAACAGCCTTTAAAATTCAAGTATAATAATTTACTGTTTCAGTTTTTCTTCTTTTTCTAAGTAGGTGTCCATTTAAACTAAAAAAATTTATTTTTCTTATTGATTTTAGCATTTATATACAGTATCAGCTAATGAACATTTTCCAATACGCTTAGCTAGCATCGAAGAGAAAATTAAAGAGTTAGCATTAGTGCGATCAGGAAACGAATAATATGAATGTTACCTTGTGTGCTGTGTAATATGAACAGGCACAGGGTGCTATGCATCCCCACGTAGCCGGCTGGCTACGTTCATAGTATTCTATTCCTTCACCCACTAATGATAACTCTTTGTAGTTTTTACTTGGACATTAGCAAAACGTATTGTACAACATTCGATAGCTGTCACTGTATTATCACAAACATTTCTTAATAACTAAATGATTTCATTTAATAGTTTCTGTTTTTTTTTTTTTCAGTAAAATGGATATGGCTAGAGTTATCCTCGACTTTAAAATAAATTAAATAAGTTTTATAATTTTTCAAATAAAATACTTCATACAATTTTTTGTTTTTTTACCAGAGCCAATTTTTTTCAGATCTAACCTCTATAGGTAAAACATAAGTGATTCAGGTAAAATTGAAAAGTATATTACATGTTCTTTTAAATGTGTTGTTAATCCAAATGCTGCTCTTATTGTAATAGCTAACAAAAAAGAATTAGTATTATTTTTAGCTATCAAAATAAAAATAGCGCTTGGATTTACAGCTCGCTTAATGGAACATGCAATATACTTCTCAATTATTATTGCCGAATGAATATATTTCAAAATTCCCGCCATTCCGCGGCTGAAAATTTACAATTTTGGCGGGAAATTTAAATTTCGCCTTAAAATTATATTTGAATTTACCGCCATATCGAGTTAGTTGAGCGGCCAGACACATACGCATTTTTGCGCTGCTAACTTAGTGCCAACTCTTTAAAAAGTGAGATGCACTACTATCAGTATTGTTGCAGTAACAAGGTGCATCGACGATGTTTCTTAATACTTTATTCTGGAAACGTTGAATAACTTCGATATTACTTTTACTGGCACAGCTCCAAAGCTGGCGAATCGCTTCATTTTCACCAATTCCTTTAAATGCACTAATCTGAAACAAATTATAAGTAATTCAAAAGTTCTATTAATATTGTTTTAAATTAACTATAATAAAACAAACAATACTCATGTATATACACAAAACATGAAGCTCCACTTTTCAATCAGCTGTAGAACTAATAAATAAAACAAATTGATATGAAAATATTGTTTATTATTCGCACTTATAAGGAGCCTGTATAATAATTGCAAATGGTTACAACGTTGCCAACTGTCAGTTAAAATGTTGAATATTGCATAAAACCATGGAAGTGACTCTTCTTTCGAAATATCAGGATACAATTTCAAGACAAAATAATGAAAACGATAAACCCCTTGGATTATGGAGGAACATAATAATGATCCCATATGCGCAGGGTACTGCCTAAATATAACCAATGGGTTTTGAATTGTAAACAATTTTACTGCAGATAACTATACTTGAAAAAATACCGGTGTTACTTCCGAATATTTCTTTGGTAAAAATGTTCTGTAGCATATGTCGCTGGTGTTAGAAGAATTGGGTTCTTCTGTAGAAATAACTAACGAGTCATAGATAGTAGAAAAAGAAGTGTTTTTAATTCACTATTTTCACTGAAGTAAATACATAGTGGTTGATTCCATTTAGATATAATAATTTTCTTATCTTCACTAAACAGTTTTAAATATTTACAATTTTAGTTCATCACAATTTGATTAACTAATACAGTTGATTTTTTAGTTACCAACTTGAAAACATTTGTTTGTAGAATTTCTTATGCCATAATAATTGTAGAAGATATAACTTGCACCAGAAAATAAACTGCATTGAACGCTTGTAAAAATGTAGAAAGTAACGTGCCGTCAGCAGAAAGCACCTGAAGGCGATGATGGCAAAAGCACAACTGAATCGTTGATCGTTGGTGGCAATAAGACAACTACTGAATGATGGCAAACATACAACTCTACTGCTCGCGTCGAGCGCACCTTAATATATACTGTTGGGACGCAATGAGTGTCCGGGGCATAGTTCACGCACCTATTCGGTTTCAACCAATGAAAACATCATGACATAATGAAATACGTCATTTGTGCTTCGTTAACTATGCGCCGGACACTCATTTTGTTCCAATGCACAGCTGTGCACTTAAAAACACTGGTGTTCGACGTTCGGTATTCTGAGATAAATGCTATTTATAGTTTTATGACTTCACATTATATTAGGGTAAAAAGCAGTCGAACTATTTGAGAATTGTTTATTTATTTAGTAGGTGTAAAATATTAATTTGTTGATGTTTTTACTGGTGAAATTGTAGAATTTAACCAATACTAAATACTTATGGTATCTAATACCGACCAATTTAAAATGAGTTGTTTACATGTAGTAATTATTAAGGTAGTTCACGCGCGACAGTCGTACACAAAAATATCGCCAATAGTTTGAGATTCTCAATGCTGAAAAATGTTATTTTTGTAGGATACTGAACACAACACATGTAAACTTATGTACGGATACGTTATTATTTCAAGTAAAATCCATTCGGCAACGTCACAAATATAGGAATGGTGCGATATCAAGTGTATACCTATAGAAATTTTGTGACTTCCTCATACTAGTTTTAAGGTTTTGTTTTGGTTCAAACAGAAGCGTCGATTCCAGTTCTCAAATACAGTAGACAAATTAATTCTTCAAGAACACTTCACGAGGTTATAACAACCTCTTAGCTGATCGAGTGTAATTCAGTGATTCTGAACTAACAATGTTGCCAAGTTGTAATCATTGTACCCCACTACGAGTCGTCTGCTTTAAACATATTTTTCTTTTAAAAATCTATCTTTTTACCAAAACGGTCAAAAAATTCAACGTTTTTTTAGAAAATTGTATAACTTTCTGATTTACATTACATTAGTTTTTAAAAAATATAGTAAGAACCATTTTCGAAGTATCTTGAAATAAATGCATTGCTTATTGCTGTTCCCTCTAACTTGTGTACGGCAAAATTTTGCTACAGTACTTTGTAAATAATAAAGTTCATTAATCTCCGTAATTAGGGAGAGATTATTATTATTATTTGTGTATAACTATTTTTGGTTGATAAATAAAATGCTTTAATTGGTCTTTATTTTATTTCATAAAGGAAGGTATGTAGTCAGAAATATGTATAATATTCTTGCTTCACTTATAAAACGGGTTTTTCACAATATTTTTCTACTTTCTTTTCTCCTTCATCAGTCAAGCTTTATAGTAGGTATATTTACTCAAAATGTATACAAATTGTTTAAATTACAAAATTAATAATCCTATAAAATTGAGTAAATAATATACAATATGACAAGCCTGTGCATGGTCTATGTAGTATCACAATACTGTGAAAAACTATTCTTACATTGAAAGTTAAAAATATACGCTATAAAACAATATTTTTAAAATCATGACCATCCGCTTTCATCTAGCATTTTATAGTAATTAACAATATATAACCCCTTCCATACGGTACGGCACTGCTAAGTTCTCCGTTTGTATACCTTTCCTCTCTCCCCGTCTAGATAATCATTAAACGCATTACTTCCACAGGTAAGGCGTATCTATCCTAATACATGATCGAATGATTTAGAATATAAAAAAAATAGTGTTAACCCGTTCGTTATACCTGTGTTTTTCAAGTAAAAAGAAAATGTCAGAAGAAATGCAATCAACACCTCCCGAATTGCTAGAAATAGCGAAATCTTCGATAGAAACCTTAATACCTACGAAATCGAAGAAAGTTTACGATTATGCTTACACAAAATTTGTGAAATGGAGTGAAAAAATCATATACATTTTTATTCAGAAAATTTTCTGATCGCATATTTTACTAATTTGTCTGAAAAATTCAAAGTTCCACAATGTGGTCACAGTATTCAATGCTGAAATCAAAACTAAATATTAAACATCATGTAAAAATTGAAAACTATTCAAAATTAATTGCCTTCTTAAAACGAAAAGGTGATAATTACAAACCGAAGAAGTCAAAAGTTTTTTCTAAACAGGAGTTTGATGATAACTTTCTTAAGAATGCACCAAACAAGACATATTTAGCAACTAAGGTAGGTACATAATTTTTTTAAACTGTTATTTAGTTTTACAGATATTCTATTAATTTCAGCTTTTTTATTTTAATTTTTTTTATCCTTACTTTTATTTAAATGCTTGAAGAAAAAATAGTATATGTCACTCGGATTAGAAGGCCCATTATATGTTTCGCCCAGTTTCTGGGCTCAACATATAATGTTGGCCTTCTACTCCTAGTAACATAATATACTATTTTTATTGTTTTTGAAAACAAATACGTCCATAACCCTTACAGCCGTATGCATAGTCGATCGCCAGCGATTCGCTGGCGATCCGCCGGCGAAAGCCCAAAAAACTGGCGACTCGCCGGAGATTGTCACTAGTAATACCACTAGAGGTCAAAAAATTTCCTGATATTAATTACAGGTGTGGAATTTTCACCGGAATGTCATTTCACGCAAGTTTTTATGTTCTTTTATAGGGAAAAATTTGATATTCGTTCATTATTATTTGAGTTTCAAGAAATGAATCATGAATAAAATGCGAGAGATACCGGTGATAATCCCTATAAAAGAAAATAAAAACTTGCGTGAAATGACATTTCGGTGACAATCTCCGGCGAGACGCCACCTTTTTGGGCTTTCGCAGGCGGATCGCCAGCGAATCGCTGGCGAAACGCCGGAATGAATCTCTGGCGAGTCGCTGGCGATCGACTATGTATACGGCTGTTAGTATTTTTCAGATACGTCAAAAATGCTTCAGTAAATTTGTTAAAAATTTCAATAAAGTTAAAGTAGAAAAGAAAAGAAGAACCCACATTACAAAATAGTTAATTTCCTTAAGGTGAAATTAATCAAAGACGGTATTTTAGAACCAAATAAGAAAAGATAAAGCCTTCAAATGTTATCAAACCAAAAACTAGGTTAAAATTTTAGGAAGATTTAGCGAAAAATGATTTAATGTTATGCAATTCAATTATCATCTGAAGCTTTTGTTTCCTTTCTTTTTTATATTCTTTTTTTGTCATTACTTAAAATTGGTTAATAACAAAATTAATTATTATGACTAGTACCTCGTTAATAAAGATTTCAATTTATAAAACAAAAATAAAATAAATGTGAATGATGATTAATTACGAGTACATACGGAATATGCTGTAGTAATAAACAATTGAAAAAATAGATTAATAAGTGGTAAGTTGAAAAGATTATGATTTTTATATTAAATCTTTAATTATCTTGAACAAAAATTTAAAAAATCATAAAATTGAAGTATTATCTTTCAAAATGACTATAAGCAGTCACACCTGGAACTTTATAGTGTCGATTTTCAGAACCACAAAGTTGACATATCGAAATATCTAAATTTCTCGGATTTAAGTTTATTACAGTTACCACCTTTGTGCTTAGCACGGCAGAATAACACACCGCATTTTATTAACCAAATATGCACGATATACCCAACTCTACAATTGATTAAAAATACAACGTAACTAAGCACAGTCCCTATGAGCGACCTTGCTTAAGGACCGCCCACTGTGCGCGACATCCTACCTTTAATTTGGTATATCGTGAATACACTAGTTACCCAGATAGCACAAAGTCGTCTTAAAGACGTCTTTAAGACGTCTAGCATAAGACATTCGAGACGTCTTTAAGACGTCTGGTATTTCCTGAAAGACGTCTTTAAGACGTCTTAGAAGACGTCTGATGTTACAAAGAGCGACGTCTTTAAGACGTCTTATTAATGGCTTATATTGGTCTGTTGAGCTTAAAATAAGCCATAAATAAGACGTCTTTAAGACGACTTATTAATAGCTTATAATGGTCTTGTAAAGCCTTAAATAAGCCATAAATAAGCCATAAATAAGACGTCTTTAAGACGACTTATTAATAGCTTATAATGGTCTTGTGAAGCCTTAAATAAGACGTCTTTAAGACGTCTTATTAATGGCTTATAATGGTCTTGTGAAGCTTTAAATAAGCCATAAATAAGACGACTTATTAATAGCTTATAATGGTCTTGTAAAGCCATAAATAAGACGTCTTTAAGATGTCTTATGAACGTAGGACGTCGGATATCTTGGTTATTAAAAAGTAGAACAACCTTGCAGATTATAAATAATGCAAAAAATAGAATTAAAATATTTATTGATAAAACATCTATTAATCACAGGTCACTAAGAGTTATTTTCTTTGTAGCGCATTCGATCACTCCTCTTTAGCCATAACTGGATTGATTTTTCTCTTTGATTTGTAGTTGCCTTTGTATAGCTCCTAAAAAGAAAATTAGTTAAGAGCATCTAGTCACAGAAAATTATACTTTGCAACAGTTAGTAAAAACCGATAAAACAAAACAAAAAATTAATTTCTTAGAATTTTAAATCAAAGAATTTTTATAATCATTTAATGCAATATGAGCTATTATGCTTAATCGCCTACTTTAACAATTTTACTTTAACTTCACTCAAAATGGCTATCTAATAGGGAGTTTTTGATACTATTAGTTCTCAAAATCTCCATAAAAACAAACAAAAACGATACTTGACCAATATCTGAATTAAATCTTATATTAAGATGTTTACTTTTAAATTAATTTAATTATTCTTAGAAGAAACAGGATATTAATGTTCTATGTATATAAACAAATATTCATTTATTACCTGTATTCCAGGAACGTGCTACATCGGTAACACAAACTATTCTTCCCTCTCTGGTTTTTGTTCCATATTATTTAAGTAGAAAGAGACACAAATGCTCAAAATAGCCCAAAGTCGCTTTTGGTGGCTATAATCGTGTACGCAATAAAATAATCAATAATCCACAATGAGCTTGGGCCATACAAATTTTTGGCTTGGGTTTGAATGTATTTCTTCTTTTCTTCGTTTTATATGGGCTCAATCTTTTCACTTTTCCACTGCACTTGATATTTGATTTCAATTATCTTCTCCAAATATTACACAGAATATTTTGTTTAATTTTGTATACTTTTTAAATTCGGATGGTCACTTTTATACTAGATATTTTGTGATTTTTATGGGATTTCTTGGCTCCCGATTCGGAGAACGCCATTTCAATATTGTCACGATGGTGTCCGAATCGGAAGTCCGGCTTGAATATAATGTTAAATCAAACGTCAAACTTCACTTCATTTGATTCTTCTAATTAAATTTGAATTATGTAAACCGTGCAAGTTTCCGTCCGACTGAAAGACGTTTGTAAGACGTCTTAAAGACGTCTTTGAGCTTTCAGATTAATATATGGATTTGACAAGACGTCTTTAAGACGTCTTAAGAACGTCTTTGAGCTCTCACAATAATACGTCTGAATTATGGCTTTTGCAAGACGTCTTATAAGACGTCTTAATAACGTCCTAGGACATTGAGACCAAACCAAGACACAAAAAAGACGTCTTTCAGACGTCGTGTGCTATCTGGGTAAAATGCATACCCTGAAATTGAATGTTTTAATCCTACAGGTACCTTACACTTATATTAGGTGCTTTCACTTTTATTACAATGTTATTGAAACAATCCGAATACGAAAATAGAAATCGACTTGTCTCAGCGTTTTTTTTTTTTATAATTGTTAATCAAACCTTTAGTATTATTGAGAGATTTCAAATACTAAATTTCAATTCATCAATTATTTTTTTCCGATACTTCATAGTCATTAACCTTTTTCATTGCACAATATAATCTGACAAACATTCTTAGGAAATATTATCATGTTTGTTCTCCAAACAGAAAACATAAAGTCCATTTGGGAGCACCGTCCCCGGTTCCGGCTAATACACAATCTTCCTTCATGTGTAAAGCGAGACGATTTTCTACTATAAATTGCAACAACTATATACTACTAGAGGAAAAAGGCCAACTACACTAAGTATAGAATTTAAAGTAAAACAAAATTATGAGGTAAATAATAAGATTTCAGACGTTAAAAACTGATCAAAAAGGGGAACCATGGGCGGGCCGTTACATTACATATGGTAAATATACAAGTCCCGTAAAAATACTACGTTTCAAATTAAAAAATATATTGGCTTATGTCGATATTTACGAATCAGCCTGTATAAATAACACCTATCTTTTGTATTATCATTAGACATGATAAATATAGCAATAATTTATTTTTTAGTAATTATTTTCACATTCTGGAACAATAAAATTATCAAAAACATGTACTTAATTATTTGTGGCTCACCCTGTAAAGGAAAATAATTTTTGAGCCCTTTTTATATTCGTATGTCAAAAGATGTTACAATAAGATTTGGCACAAAAAATTATCATCGATTAGCTTTCTCCTGAAATAACCGTTATTAAATAAGTGGTATTTCTTAAGTTTAAACACCCCCCTGTATCTGACACAGACAGACAGACATCATCGCAAAAATACTTATAGTGGATTATAGTGTCACACTCATCACTCGACACAGTATTCAAACTTGTCAAAAGTCTATATTCAAGTATGTGTCAAATATTTGAAGCTACATTGAACAAATTAAATGCTATCAGTGCAGAAAACTTACACCTAGTGCAACAAATAAATTTCACTACTAAAAATATGTCAAAAACTTGTCGAAAAATTCTCCGAGCAATTACTACTAGAGGGAGTCTTCCCCCCTTCCCCGCGCTAAATTTTGTTAGCAACATCTACTCCCCCGAGGGGGAAAATACCTCTTCTGTAATTGGCTTATTTAATTAGCGTTGCCAAGTTTGACAGCGCCAATTCTGACACTTTCTGACACATGTCAATTTCTTATTTGTATTTTACGGAAAATATTATTATTTATAACGTTGTAAGGGTTGTAAATGTATATTTAAGATTTATTATCTCTAATAATATGCTGAAAACATGCTTTATGTGTAAAAGGCATGTTGAAAATACTTCTTCAAGATAATATCATAAGTAAGTACAGACACAACCTAATTATCAGAGGCGGTGCATTAAGAAGTCACCTTTAATTTGCAATTAAACTTTCTTTAAGACAGAATTTGCACGCCAGGAAATTCATAACAAAAACTACAAATTAACTAAGTTGTCAATAGATGGCGATTAGATGCACTTCTGCGAAATAATTCAAATGTTGAATTATACCTGCCTGTTTGCCAAGTTGTGTAAACTACTTTCCGGCGACCCGACAAGCGTCCCCTCCCTCCCAAATCTAAAGTGCTCGTAACATTTTATTGTACCGCCGGACGAGACAAACACTATAACATTAGAATATCGAACCTATAGGGACCGTATTTAAATAATTTTGTCCACGACCACTTAATAATAAATCAATATTCTACCTCCTAACTAAAAGCATATAGTACCCATATGTCACGGAGTGAATTATGATAATTCACGCTTTTGTAATTCTGGCACATTCCGGTAGATAACTAAAGATAGGCGATACTTTTCATAACGATATTTTTTAGATCGAAAAATCAAAAAATCGATAAATCAAAAAATCGAAAAATCGAAAAATCGAAAATCGAAAAGTGGAAAAAACAACAGTTAGTTATCTATGTTTAATAAAAACTTTCCATTCTACACTTAACTTTTATTTATTAAAGAAACCATAATGGTCGTGGACAAAGTATAGTATTAGACTCGCAATTTATGGCCATTATTCACTCGGGTGACTTGCGCCCCTCGCCTACGGCTCGGGACGCAAACGTCATCCTGCGTGAATAATGGCTACCATAAATTGCTCGTTTAATAATATACTATTATGAACCAGAATAAAACTTTTAGGACAATGTAATATAAACATTTGAATCTATTTTGGTTCGTATATTATTAAGTAGTTCTTTGTTCATCCAGTCTGAGCTTATTTGTTATCATTGTTTTGTTTTGTGTTTTTATAGGTAGTTACATGTTACCCAGCAGTTGATCAACTGAGTTTGTTTATTAAATTTCATTTTGTTCTTGTTTGTGGTGGCGCAAATAGATTATGCTTTTATGCTTAAGTAGGCCTTAAGGATAAAAGCATAATCTATTCGCTCCATTATTTATCCATCATGATTTAAAAAGCAGTGAAGCGATTGATACTGTTGACAGTTGTAAGCAAAACATGTTTGACGACGGTGAAGACGGTCAATAATAAGTAATAGTAATAATTCATTTTATTGACCTTAAATTAACCATTTACGAAAAAATCTGATGTGTCCAACACATGACTTTCCTATCTAGTTATTACAGGCTTTTCCCGATTATTTTGTACAACCTATTGCAGCAACTCTGTAAATGTTTAAAGGGTAAACTAAATATATACATTTACATACATCTAACTCGAAACATTTTTCGATATATATTCACTGCAAATGAAAACACTGAAAAAATTTAATTTTACACTTTTCCTCCAGTTTTTCTATTACGGTCCATTTTAGAGAAATAATGTAAAAAACAAAAATGATAGAGGTCGATATTGCAAACAACTTTTAGTTTACCAATTTTCTTAAAAATCAGAATTTGCACCTTTTATCAAATTTCTCGAATACGGTCCATTTATGGAAAAAATTGTAAAAAGTGAGAATTATAGAGAATAATATTAAAAGTAACTTTTATTTAAAGAATTTTCTTCGCCAAACATAAATAACAGATATATTCAATAAAATATAAAACGACCTCCCATAAAGTAACCCCGTCCCCAGATGTTCCGACTTTGTCCAAAATCTAATCAATTCACCACAGGTCAGAATAACGCTTCAATTTAACAAATAATGTTTTTTCTTTATCCGCTTTCGAGTTTTCTTCAAAATTCTAAATTTACACTAATTATCAAATATCTCGAATTCGGTCCACTTTAGAGAAATTATGTATAAGACAAGAATTATAGAAAATTGTATCACAAACAACTTTTATATAAATAATTTTCATAAAAACTTGAATTTTTTACATTTTGTCAAATTTCTGGAATACGAACCATTTTAGCAAAATTTTGTATATAACAAAAATTGTATAAAATATTATTTGAATTAACTTTTATTCAAAGAATTTTCTTCTACAACCGTAAATAACAAATATATTCCAAAAAATATAAAAATGACCCCCTATAAAGTACCCCCAAGTGCCAACTGTGCTCAAAATCTAATCAGTTCACCGCAGGCCGGAATAAGACTTAATTTTAAAATTTGGTATTTTTCTGTTTATCCGTTCATGAGTTTCAGGGGATCCCAAAATGTAAAAATCTGTATACAGATAGGAAAGTAAAAAAACATACAATGTAAACAAAAATACAGAAGAGATAATAATAATAATAATAATAATAAAATTTAAACTATGCTGCAATAATCAGTGTGATAAATTTATTGTATTTTCAATAAATATTTTAAGTACATTTTCAGTTGATTTTAAGAATATAAATTGGCTTAAAAGTTTGCTCTTACTTTTAACTCTTCTCAACTAATTTGTGAACCCACAAATGCATTTGAAAGGCCAGGATCGATGTTTTCACATGCATCTTGTTCCAATTTTCACGTAAATCCAGCCAGAAAAAACAAAACTCAACATTATATTTAAAATCTAACAAATTACGTTCTTATATTTTGTAATATAAAAATGAAACATTTTACAAAATCTCTACACGTTTTAAATGTTTCTCCAAAACCAGACTTAACACAATTTACCTAATTTTTGTAATAAAATAACGAACTTCCTTGCTTCCGATACTTCATAACAATATGACAACGTTGCTCGATATAAATTTGATATTTTCAGGTGGCGTCATCTATATAAGATTGCCTGAACCTAAAATTACAGGGATTATAGAGAAAGTAAAAGTTGAAAAGTCTTTTGGTAGGTAGAGAGGGGGTAAACGTCAAACCACGTCGGGCGGCTCCGAGAATTTCGCAGTAATGTTTACTTACCAGTGTCGTTTCACAGAATAAGTAATTTTAAATTGTTATTGGCAGAACCGGACAATCGCATGTATTTATGGATTATAAATAATTATTAAACATGTATTATAATATTCAAATCATAATTTTACAAAATTTCAACAGCTATTCACAATTTATTAAACTATTTACTCGAAATTGTTATTAACATCTATAAAATAATTTTGTACGCCAATGTATCGCGTCCACTTCGGTGAGATCCGCTGGCAACCTGTCAATTTATGTGTATAAAGTGGGAGAACTGGCAAAAGCATTTCCAACTTTTACTTCTGTTCTACACCTGTTTTATGTAATGTTGGTTGCGTTTTTTGGGTTAAAATTAAAAATTTTTGTGCATATAAGACTGGAAAATGAGAGCAAAAAATGAAATATTTCTTATGCGGAGCCTCTAATGGGAATATATTCTAGTTCCTGAAATAGTTTTTATAGCGATTTATGATGACTTTTTTACATGTAAAATTTTCACAAATTCGTTATTTTCTTCATTCTTTCAATTTTTTTCCACTTTAAAATATATTCAGGAACTAGTTCAATACTATTAGAATATTATAAAAGCAAATCCGCATAAATTCATTGTCTAGAAAGCCCGTCTTATATGTTGAAAAATTCTCCTATGCTAATACATTTGCTAACGCCGCCTTAATTAAGAGCAAGTAAACTCCAGCTAAGTTCGTCTTCATCCGTCTCATAATAATAGACATCTTTGTAAAGTTTATTGTTATTTTTTTTAGGTTTCCTTTTCTTGATATGAGAAATACATGGTTCCAAAATATAGGAATTGTGACCACTTAAATAACTTTTTTTTCTAAAGAACATTTTTATTACAGACCTCAGGGGAGGAAAATATTAAAGAAAGATGCAATTTTGACGAAAGAAGTATAATAATCAATCCTGTCACTACTTCTACACCATATTCATCTGCTACTAAAATAATAAAACAGCAAGTAAGTAGAGAAACTTAAGTTTCTTTCAAAAATAATGTTTAAGGAAAAAGGCATAGCCATTTTTTTGTTGACACTTTTTTTTAACTAATCTAAAAGACTAATTTTGTGTATTGTTTAAATTTTCATTTTTTGTACTTAATTTGTTTTAGGTTTAAACAAAATGAACTTCTAAGATATGCATGGAATATCCCAAAAGAGCTAAGAAAGGTTTTAAAATTCTTAAAAAAACTATTCAGAGTCAAAAACATAAAATAGTCTTCCTGTCCAAAATATAAATAGGTATAAATATTTAGATATTATGAATGATTTTTTATTCTATAAATAGAACATAATTTGCTTCTAAATCACTACCTAATGAACTATATTATATAGTACAAAACTAAACAAGAATATCACATTATTCATGTTTTTTTTAATTTCCATAAAAAACGTCTCAAAAAAATGTGAATATTTATTATTGGAGTTTACATCGTTATGCTAAAACAATACTAGAACAACTTAAATAATGTGGGTTTTGACTATTTTGAGTTATGCAGATCATTATGATACAGTTGCAATATACATTTTATTTAGTTTTTAAGTTAAAACCTATTAGGACATCCTAAAATGACTTTTTTCTACACCCGTATTATAATAATGCACTTATATGCCCATAATCCGTTTCATAATGATACCCATTATGATACAGATTTTTCATTATGATACAGATTTTTAATCAATAGAAACCTACAATTTTTCAATCAAGCATGATGTTTGACGTTTGTCCTAAATTCCTATGTAATTGTTTTAGTTGTCAAAACGTATTAAATTTTCGTAGATAGCTAAACTTCGATAATTATAATATTAAAATGTCTGATATCAGCGATATAGAAGACTTCTCCACACATATCGGAGAAAGGAGAAAATGCAGTACAAAATATTTTGCCCCAAAAATCTGTGGTAATACCAATACCCAAGGTAATACCATTAATTACAATTTTGTAGAATTTTTTATAGAAATACGAGTAATTACTGTTATTGTGTTCAATGCCAATATAAATAGAATATTTATAGGTCTTGATTATTTATCGGGTGTAGAAAAAATAGCGTATGCAACTCTCATGTAATGGTTATTACATGATCGTTGCATAATATACTATTTTCGTTTGATGTGAGATTAATTATTCTACATTTTTGTTGGAGAAATAGGATATATTAAGATGTCTTACTGTTTTCTCTTATTATCTAAAAAGTTAGAACAATATACAAAGACTGTTATAACAAAAAAGAGATATACCTTTACTTAAACACACAATTAGTCAGTTCAATTGTACGATAATTTAAAGCAGAAATCCAGAAAACTTTAAAAATGAGTTTAAATGTGTTTTTACTATAACAAGGACATAATTATTAAAAAAACTTGGCACATTAACATTGACCATAGTTTTTATAATATATATTATACAAATCACAACGAACTACACAAAATGACATTATTAATAATTTAGCAATAAAAAAGTTAAGTATAATGATGACATTAAAAGTGGAGTTTCTCGAAATACTTTTTTTAAATTGTCTCAGTACCTACCTAGTATTTTTCTAGCACAATGATATTATATGAATGTGCATTGTATGATATCTTATATTTTAGGAATAAAATGATATATTTTCTTGAAAGTTTCTGTTAACGATTCCAAGAACTTTTGAGAATATTATTAAAACGGCCTTTGCAAATATAATTCTCAATTAAGAGCTCTTGATCTAACATTAAATTTTTATTCTCCATAAGGTTACAGCTTCCTAAGAAGAAAGTTTAGCAAGACTTACCAGACCCAAAATTTCAAAATTTTACCAACCAATTGATGGTTCTACTGGTTTCCATAGGAAAATTCTCCTCGAAACTACTAAAAGAAAAGTGGCAGAGGCAACCGAAGAAGGCAAAAAAGTCTCTTGCAAAATAAAAACTAGAAATTTGTTTAAGAATCTAATTATTGTTTGAAGTTTTACCATTAATTATTTTTGATAACGATTTAAGATTATGAAGTTCTATTATGTATTTTACTCTTTGATAACCTATGTTTAAATTTTTATTAGGACTAAAATAAATTATAATTTTCATTTCAACTACAAAAACCCTCATAATATTAAAAAGGGGAAAACGTTAGATTAGTTATGTTCAGGAATAAACTCTTTAAACATTTATCTACTTAAAATGTGTTACTTTTAGAAGGTATGTTATTAACTTTCTATTTGTACTTGTATTAATTTATTTCATTTTATTATCTGTTGTATTTTCAAATTGATTTTGATATTAATCTTATCTATTTATATATTTTTTATATTCACATATGTTTTTTTCATTGAAATAAACGATTATTAGCTTATTAAATATAATGAATTTATGTTGTTTTATTATATGCTTGCATGAATGATTACTTTTATTTCCTTTTAAAAGTGAATTTCGAAGATAAAGCCGAAACAGTGAGTGAGAATAAAAAATTAGACGAAAGTGACGATATTTACTGGAGCTTTCATCTACACGCTCCTTTTGCTAGCCATCTACACCTGAGCCAGCAAGATTCGTCTTCCCTCCATCCTTACATTCTCCAGATTTACAGAGAAAACGTCGTCCTCTTTAACATATCCAGACCTTCTTTGACGGGGACTATACCACTACATTATCAGCTTTGTTATTCCGAGCAATTTAAATGCATTCTTAATTGCTCTCACCTCTTCTCTTGTAGATTCCGTACTCAGTTTTCTTATTTTTAGTTACGTTTGCACTGCTCTCTTATTTTCACAGCTTTAATTCTATAATGCTGTAACGCTACAATATGGATCCATTTTTGTGGTTTATACTATTTAATGTTATTCGTAAGTGACCAACCTATTATCATAATTAAAGATTATTGTATAACAGGCCTGAAGATTTTCTTGTAAGGCCGAAACTAGTCGCTCCTGTATTTATTTATAATAAAATTGATTTTAAGGTTTTATTCTTCAATTGGAAAAAATTAGACCTTTACAGCGATTTTGTTTCATTTCCTGCATTAGACACATATAAGACGGTATTCATTTTAAAAATAGTAAAATCAATTTTTTTACAATTAAAACGTTTGGACAATGTGTGTTTTTATAGATAAATGATACGCCACTGAACAAGAAGAATGTTTACCTTCCCCCTTGTGTCCGCTTCCTCACTTCCTCTACAAATATTGCTAACACAACAATCACCTACAAACTCGTTTTCACGCTCCCTCTAGGAGGAAAAAATCATGATTCCTATACTTTTCTTTTGTATACAGATATGAAAGAAAAAACATTTAAAATCCCAAATTTTCAGCATCTCATTATTTTTGAATTCAATTATTTATATAATTTCGATGTGCGTGTGTGAAAAAACTTCATATTCAGCTAAATAAGACCATTTTAAAATAATATACTTCGTCACCAACAACTTTTATTTGCAAAAATAAATATAGTAAAATAAATTTATAAAATCAACATAATTTTTTCTAATTAATCTTAAATTATATTATATAATACACAGCTTAAACAGTAAACAAAGTAGGAAATAGTTCAGAAATACTTTGATCCCAAAGATCTTCATTATATACAGTGGGAGGAGAATCGATCGATTCGTAACCTGCATCAGAATCGTTACTGAAAGATGTGGGAGATTGAATATTCAAAGAACCTTCTGTCAGTAAAGATTCTGTTGTAATAGGTCTTCCATCACTATCGACAATGATTGTTATATTTGAAACTTCTTCTAGGGTTCCCAATTTAACAATTTCAGTTTCATTTGGTGGTGTTGGTAATACTGTTTCTATTTCTACAGGTGCTATTACATTTGAAACTTCTTCTAAAGTTCCCAATTTAATAATTTCAGTTTCATTTGGTTGTGGTGGTGGTAGTACTGTTTCTGTTTCTGCGGGTATTATTACAATATTCCTAGGTTTGATTGATTTTAGTTTTCTAATTCTTGTGGGTGTTTTTGATTGTTTTGTTTTCGGTGGTGCAGCATAGTTGTGGTAGAGTAGTAGATATTCTGATAAATCAAACTTTAAGTCTCTATCAGATCTACAGGTTTCCAATTCTGTTGTCGTTTGTTCCGGCATTTCTGTCGATCCAATTCCATTGATTGTTGATATCTAAAACATAATATTATTAAAATTGAGAAGTGTATACAGTAAGTTATGATAACACAATCATAGCAAATACAAGAAGAATTATGCAAACGCAGCAAGTCCAAGATAAGGCCCCACCAAGATCTAGCGGCAACAAAACTAGTTCATTGCCGGCATTTTCTAGCTTTAACATTTTAACTTGTATACAGTAAAGTCATAAAATAAATTTCCGCTTTTTGTAAAGTTTGTGTAATTTTTTTAAAAAACCTAAAGTGGTAGGGAAATTAAAACATCGATCATCTAAGCCAAATCTATTAGAGACGAACGTAAGTGGGAGGTGAGATTGAAAAAAGTATATTATATATTCTTAATTTTAATTACATTATGCTATTATAGTATAATAACATATTTCTGGTATATTTTATTTGAAAACTTGTTGGTCAACTTACTTCTCTTTCTGTTTTTTGAGCAGTAGCCTCCAAGTCTCTGGCGATATCCTGTAAGAGGCTCTGAGTAAGTTGTTCCAGCGAGTTGAAATCGACATCGGCTTCCAGTTCATCGAGCAGGTCTGGTAAAGAAGGAAAATCACTATGAGTTTCAACAGTATCACTGCTTTCTGGTCGCTCAAAGCCGCTGCTGGGTACGTGACCCTTCCTTTCTGCTGAAGGAGGGACTCTGTTGATCCATTTAGGGTCTCGTACCCGACAGACCGGTTTTGAGTACATGATAAGCAGGGAGACTGCAGACGCTCATGAAGTTCCTTGTTTTCTTCCTGTAGCCTTTGATTGGAAAGCTTCAGATTTTCACATTCAGTTAAGAGGGTTTCATTTCTGGAGAAGAGTTGTTGCAGCGCTTGTTCCATTTGATCCATTTTCGCTTTTTTGCGATCGCGAGATGTTTGTGCTGCAACACGATTTTTTAATTTTCTGAAAATAAAAATTTTAATTATATACCAAGAGGATATTGGAAATTCACAGAAAATTAAATTATCAAGATTTTGATAAATGGAAATATATACAAACCGAATTTCCAACCTAAATAATTTAAAATGCAACTAAAAAGCCTTAACGGAAATAATAATATGTTCAAAGATGGCGACAAGTGAGGATGACAGTGAAACTGCTCCTCAAAAATTAATGACAAAGGCTTTTAAATGTTGTCAAAATTAACAAAATAAGATGGTGGTGTGTATAAAATGTGGAAATGTGTTTCATAATTCCTGTTTCCTAAGAAATAAAACCAAATTTGTGAAAGTATGTGACACCAGAATTATATGTTGTGACACTCAAGCATGTGATGCAGATCCAAGAATTCAAAAATTGCAAACTGAAGTTGACCTACTAAAGAAATTGCTAGAAGAAAAAGATGACAAAAAATGTAAGTTATTAAAAGATCATATAACGTTATTAAAACAAAGTAATCAGTTAATGGCCAAGAAAATTGAGGATACAAAAAGCGACTTAACAAAAAAAGTGGACAAACAGATAAGGCCTGGAGTAAATACATGGGCTCCAAAAAAAGACCAACATCAACAATCCAGTGAAGTAAAAACTGACCCAATAAAAAAGGACCTACTATAGATAAGGAAAATAAACTTAAGGTTGGAGAAGCAAGTGCTAGCAAAGAAAAGGTGAATGACCTCTCAACAAAACACACAAATAAATACAGGGCTGGAACTAGATCTTCAAACTAAAATAATGAATGATATAATTCATATTGAAGGAGAGAATGGAGTGGACGATGACATAAAATGAAGGATTTACAGAAATTACATACAAAAAACGGGGTTTTCGAAAAGACAAAGAGCTGAGGAAAAAACCATAGGAGTGAACGAAACAAAGGATTTTGGAGTGGAGAAGAAGGTATGGCTGTATCTATACAGACTGCAGTGTCATGTCACCGAAGATAAAATCTTACAATATCTAAAAAACCACTCATTTCCAAAATGCTAATATCTACATCAAAGAACTACCAACCCCAGAAACACAAAATAAATGCTTTATGCTTAGTGCTGATTTCCACTTAAAGGATGAATTGTATAACCCAAATAACTGGCCAAGAAGTGTGGCTATAAGACGTTTTGATTTTAAAAAGTATCACTCTTATTTAAATAACATAAATACAAAAAAACCAGTATAGGCCAATGCAGGAGGATTTTTAGAACAGGGGAATTTTAACATGTGCCCTTTATCAAGTGGATGGACTGAAGACAAAAGTGATAAAAACTATGACTGTGGAAACATTTACAAGGAAGAGAAGATAAGTGATATAACTGTAATACACTTAAATATACAAGGTATGGCAGCAAGGAAAATATCCCAACTCGAAGTTTTATTAGAAGACTGTACACATGATATACTTTGCATATCAGAGCACTGGTTATCTTCTATAGACATTGATAATTTTAAATTACATAATTTTAATTTAATAAATAACTATTCCAGGCAAGTAAATAAACATGGGGGCGTTTGTATACTGTCTAAGAATGGTATATTTGCTAAACCGGTTATTTTCAATAACTGTATCGAAAAAAATGCTGAATTTACAATAATACAACTAGATATATTAGACAAACAGGAAAGAACTATTTATTGTGACGCTATACAGAACCCCTGATAGTAATTTAGATATATTTTTAGACGGAATTTATGAGCTGATGTGCAGTATATATAAAAAAACTATTTCTATATTGTTTGTGGAGATGTGAATGTAGATACACTAAAGAATAAAAAAAAACTTAAAAATACATTCCTAGAATTTGATATGTACAATCAGATAGACAAGCCTAAACGTATTAATAGAAGCATTGATGTATTTTTCTCAAATATTCTAGTTGATACATGTCAAATAGAAGATACGCATTTGTCATATCATAAATATCAATTATGTAACTTTAAATTTGCAAGAATGGTAAATAATTTTAATAAAGTTTTATTCAGGCGAGACTATTCAGATGGTAACCTGATGACCTTCAGAACATTACTGGCCAGTGAGGACTGGTTTGAGGTATATAATAACAGAGATATAAATTCAAACTTTAATGCTTTCTATACAACATATCAATATCATTACCTTAATGCGTTCCCATAAAAAAAAATCAAAATCAGAGAAAATAAAAAGAAGAAGCTATGTGAAATGCACAAATTGTCAAAGGATACAAACAATCAGGTAATAAAAGATAGGTATAAAAAACTTAAGGGTATATATGGATTTATCGTAAAGAAAGCTAAAGTAGAGTATAATAAAAGAATATTAAATGCAGACAATATCGGGAGGGAGTCTTGGAAAATAATAAATGAGAGTAGAAATAAAACAAGTTCTAGATCACCTTTTGAAATAAACATAAACAACAATACTGTAACAGATAAACAAGTAGTGGCCGATTACTTTAATAATTTTTTTTATAGATATAAAAAAGTCACACCAAATAGGGACCTGAAGCTAGCACCTATTGAAAATATTTCTGTATCCTACAACTCAAACAGAAATACAAACCATTATCAACAGAGTAACAAAGAAATATACTCCAGGTATTGATGAAATTGATGGAAAAACGTTAAAAGCAGCAAGTGACATAATTTGTGCACCACTGTCATATATAATTGATCATTCCTTTATCACAGGGAAATATCCTGAAAAGCTAAAGACGTCTAAGTCAGTGCCTATTTTCAAAAATAAAGGGTCAAAGCAGGAGGTAAGTAATTATAGAAATGTATGTTTGCAGTCCCAGTTTGCAAAAGTTATCGATTATGCCTATTATGTAAGGCTTAATAATTTTACCTCACTGCACAAGTTAATTACCAGTTGCCAACACGGCTTTAGACAGAAAAAATCAACATCAACAGCAATAGATGAACTTTGTAACTCCATAATTGACAATCTGAATGGGAAGCACTGCCCAGTTACCATATTTTATGACCTAATTAGGGCATTTGATACAGTCAATCATGACCTACTTATTGAGAAGCTCTTTAGAATGAGAGTCAGAGGAGTGGCTAGCAACTGGATTTCTAGTTATTTAAGCAACAGACGTCAAATAGTCAGTATAGATTCAATAAAATCACAGCCCAAAGATATTAACATTGGAGTACCACAGGGCTCGACACTAGCCCCGCTATTATTTATTATTTTTGTCAGTGACCTCACACAATCATGTAAAAAAGCCAAAAAAACAGTAACCTATGCAGACGATACGAGTCACATAGTGGCTGAGCATAAACTTGCTTTATTGGCTGAGCATAAACTTGCTTTATTGGCTGAGTATGCAAACGCCACTGTAGAAGAATTTTCGGACTGGTGCTCAGATAATGGGCTGCTAATTAACATAACAAAAACAGTATTTATGATCTTTCAACAAAAGAACATCAGTTATGACTTCTGCCCATTAATTAGGCTTGATCATAGAACGATAGAACAGGTGACAAACTTTAAATATTTAGGGGTGACCCTAGACCAGAAGCTTACATGGGAAGGACATATTAACAAGGTGGTCTCAAGGATGGGAAGTTTTTGTTTTATCTTTAGACAACTTCACAATACAACTTCTCTGAATGTATTAAAGTTAGCCTATTTTGGGCTGGTACAGTCATTATTAACCTATGGACTAACTTTTTGAGGAAACGCTTCACATACTGTGAAAGTATTTATAACTCAGAAGAAAATAGTGCAAGAATTTGTTTAAATCTTTGGAAATATTAACATTGCCATGTCTCTATACAGTGAGCATCATAAGTCTTACCACCCCCCCCCCCCCCCAACTAACTCGTTACTGGAGTCGTGTTAGGAAAATCGCTGAGACACGTTGATTTTTGATTTCTACAATGCACATTTTTGTATGAATAGTTTACCCTTAATTTCATCCCTTACTGGAGGGGAGCAACCCTTTCGAAAAATTTAAATGGCATGGGGTGGTGAATGATAGCTCATTTGAAAGAAGGTTTTATTCTCTATTCAACCGTGCAAAAAATTTTGAAATTTACTTCACTACGTGTTGATTTATTAATGTTCAAAAATAACAAAACATCACAAATAGGAAAGCAACTTAACTAACAGCATGGGCGTCGTTACACAATTCTATAGGGGGGGGGGGCAAAATTTTGAAAAAATTTTAGAATGTTTATTTGTTGGAAAACAAAGGAAATGAAAAATAAAAGAAAATTTTCTTATAATGGATTTAATTTTTCTGTGACGTCATGGCTTACTTACAGCTTTTCCAGAAATAACAGAAAATCGCAATTTATTTTTTATTTTTAAATGAAAAACAAACATTTTTTTATTGAAAATTTGAATTTCTGGGACATTTTTGGGGCGTGTATTGAACATTTTCTGTAACATATTAAAAAAATATATTTTCCAATATGATGGTCATTTTGATAGCTGACAGAAAATTTTGAACACATGATTCTTTTCCATAAATGTTTCCGAAATTCAAATTTTCAATAAAAAAGGGGGATTCTATTTAAAAATTAAAAATAAATTGAGATTTTCTGTTATTTCCGAAGTAAGCCATGACATCACACACCAATTGAATCCAGTATATGACAGTATTTGTTCCAAGCTTTTAAACAAAAAGTTTTCATTCCAATATCTCAATTAACAACGAAGATAAAAGCGGATGGAATTATTAAACGGTTTGCTAATAATAAAAATGCTTAGATGTGCCACTGGTATACGATAAATGGGTCTCAATGGGAATTTTGAATCTTACAAAGATTTTATAAAGATCGTACATTCTTATAATTTCAATACATGATTATTATACAAAAATTTTTACATTTACAATAAAAGAGAGGGTTTCCATTTAACAATAAAAAAATTTCGATTTTCGTTATTTCCGGAAAAACCGGAAGTAAGCCAGGACGTCACAGAATAATTGAATCAATCAAAAGAAAGTGTTTGTTCCAGTTTTTCAAACAGAACAAAATTAATCAGATATCTCACTGAATAGTGAAGATAAGGGGAGTGGAACTTTAGTAGTAACCCTAACAATGCCACTGACCCATTTGACAGAACTGATACTTAAGTTGTCATAACGAGTCTTTAATAAATAAAATAACCAAACAAAAAAAAAACAAAAACAAAAATTAAAAAAAAAAAACAAGAAACTTAAAGCACATTTTTAAAAACAAACAGAAGGTGTGATATAAAAGAAAAATATGAACATAATAATATTAAAAATAAAAATTTATAAAAAACAAAAACATAAAAAAACTCACTCAAATATGTCAATGAATACAAAAAAAAAACACTAGGAAAACGCAAATTTTAAATTTCTTTTTTCTCTACTAAAAACATCGATAACGGAAAACATAATTTATTTTTCAGTCAGCCTATTTTCATTCATTATTCACTCCGTGCGTGACAGCAACGTCAACTATTTTATAACTAACGGACGATATGTGCGTATACTGACAATACAATTTTTAATAGAGTACGTAATTAAGAAATATATATGTAAATTTTAATTTTAAAACAAGTGAAAAAATTATTATTATTATTATATATTTTTATTACTTTAGCTAAAAAAAGTTAATAAAAATCAATAATAAAACATAGGCAGGTATATACATTTTCTCGTAGAGATCTTGCCTGAGCATAATAAGTTGTCATTGAAGAATAGGTTAAATAATGTCAAAATAAAAATATTACCATTATATAATAACGTAGAATTAAAACGTAATAACAAAAATAATTGGTATATTTGCGATTGTAATTTATATTTTCTTCATTTTTAGTTCGAAAGAACCCATAGAAATTAATGAATAAAACTGGTTTCCTATCAATAAGTCACAAGATTGCATGTCAGCCATATACAATAATTAAAGGCAGAAATCTAATCATTTACTAAACTTTTAAGAAATAAGGGATGTTAAAGAATATCATAAAAAAATAATTGCTTAATTATTACAAAAATAAAAGTTTTTTGTTCTTATTATACAGCTATCCATTTATTTCTTTTATTTAATTTCGATTTTGCTACTGAACATTCATATAATTTACAGTCTTTTTGCTAGTATAATTTGCAACATAGCAACTCCGGTTGCTCATTTTATTGTTTTTACCTATTTTTTTAATAAAAAGTAAAATGTATACGTGTATTTGATACGCCAAAATTACAAAATATTGCCCTAAAATACTCGAATTATCCGCAGCTTGCGCTAGTATCGCTTTTACTTCCCCTACCATGACTTTGCACTGATCGAATAGACGGCAGCCATGTTTTAACATGCCTAAGTATTCCAAACGTTCTTTCGATTAACTCTCTCGTTGGTGGAAGAGCCATAAATATTTTTTAAACCATTTTGTGTGTCTAAATAAAATTCACAATATTTGGACGCTATATCATCAATGGAGAGCTCATTGTGTGCAGAAAGCTCTTTCGTATTCCAGTTTGGTATTCAGCTTCAAAATTGTCGATTCCAATTTTTTCCACCACTTTCATTTTGTTATCGGTAGTGAAAAAAGTATTTTTTATGTTTTTGGGATGTACGTGCTTAAGGAAAAACTAACAAAGTCTTTGGAAAAGCGGAACCCAGATATGCAATAAATATATTCAACCTATAATATTCTTCAACTATATTAGCCTGAATATTATTTCTATGAGATTGTTGTTCGTAATGCATATCTTATGCGTTGTTGATTAAGACGTAAAAGCCAGGGGAGGCAGCTGCCCCCCCCTTGTCCCCCCCCCCCAAACGACGCCCATTGACTAACAGTGACCTTATCTAAAGGCAAAAAGTCTTACTTAACGTCTGAACCAAAACTGATATGATGTAGGGCCGAATTTTAATTCTAAAGATGAGTGCGCTACGTTAATTTCCGTTATTCTGAAACAATAATTAGTCAAGAATTAATGAAGCAAATTTCAAAATTTTTTGCACGGTTGAATAGAGAATTAAACCCTTTTCAAATGAGCTATCACTTACCACCCCATGCCATTTAAATTTTTTTTCGAAAAGGTTGCTCCCCTCCAGTAAGGGATGAAATTAAGGGTAAACTATTAACACAAAAATGTACATTGTAGAAATCAAAAATCGACGTGTCTCGGCGATTTTCCTAACAAGACTCCAGTAACGAGTTAGATAGGGGGGGGGGAGTAAGACTTATCATGCTCACTGTATACAGGGTGTCCCAGGCCGGATATTTTGGTAAGCAATAGAGATATTTTAATTCTGTAAAAGCCAGTTTATAGAGCGCAAAGAGTGCTTCAGTTTTTGGATATAAATTAATTTTAAATAGGTCAATATGTAGATGGCGCTGGGCTCAATATATTTTTTTTTTTTTTTGATGGGAGGATCTTTCCCTTATAACGCATCTTATAAAATATGCATTTTTAAGCAGATTTTCTTTTATAAACTAATTCGATAAATCTAGCCATTTTTGATATACAGAGTGGGTCACTCAAAACAGTTTCATCCTGTTTTTTAGCATTAATCATTGGATTTTAAGAAAATGCTAAAAGAGGTCGATTTTTATTCCAAATTAAAAACATTTTTACAATACAGACATCTGTCATGTGTTAACCCCCTCCCTTGCACTTGCACCTTAATTTTAAATAGATAATGTACCATATATGGCACATCATTGAAAAGGTAATTTAATGGAGAATTCAGAAATATTTCTGTATATTGCATTACTTAAATTGTATCGCCCTCTAGCGGGATAAAAAACTACTATGTTTTATAAAGTGTGACACTACAATGTGTCGTATATCATTAAAAATGTAATTTTATAGAGAATTTATAAATTTGACTGTTCATTGCGTTACTTTTAATTGTACCGCCCTCTATCGGGATAAAAAACTGTACGCAATATAAAGTGTGATACCTTATTTGAAAACAAATTTAATTACCAATTCAATACACTACATAACATTAATATAAATATCCTCCATATTGCACTTGCAATAGTTGGAAAATTAGTCATGCATTATTTTAAACATTATTGCTAACTTTATTTTGTTGCAAGTGTAATATGGAAACATTTATATTAATGTTATGTGGTCCATTGAATTAGTAATTAAATTAGCTTTCAAATGAAGTGTCACACTTTATAATACATTACAGGTGTTTTATCCCGATAAAGGGCGTTTAAATTAAAAATATCGCAATAAACAATCATATTTCTGACTTCCCCATAAAATTACCTTTTCAGTGATGTGCCATACATGAGACATTCCTTATTTAAAATTAAGGGGTTGGAGAAGTAGAAGGGAGGGGGTTGACAAATGACAGATGTTTATATTGTGAAAATGCGTTCAATTGGAAAAAAATCGACTTGTTTTAGCATTTTCTAAAAATCCATTGAATAATGCAGAAAAACAGAATTAAACTATTTTGAGTGACCCACTCTGTATATCAAAAATGGCTAGATTTATCGAATTAAATTATAGAACAAAATCTGCTTAAAAATGCATTTTTTACAAGCGTTATATAAGAAAGATCCTCCCATCGAAAAAAATATATTGAGCGCAGCGCCATCTACATATTGACCTATTTAAAATTAATTTATATCTAAAACTGAAGCTCTCTTAACGCTCTATGAACTGGCTTTTACAGAATTAAAATATCTCTATTACTTACCAAAATATCCGGCCTGGGAGTTTTTATTGGTACACCCTGTATATTTGACCACATTAAACATTAAGAAAAATGAATCTCAATATATTCGAAATAACATGATTCACGAAGACAACACACGGAAAGGCAATGACTTAAGACTGCCATATTCATGGCTGACCATTGGGCAGGGTTGTTGTGTATTCAAACATATGTATCTGTACATTTGATAGATGACTAAAGGATTTATTTATTTCAACTAGAGGTCTAGAACCATTACCGTTAAAGCCAGCAAAATTGAAACCAATTAAGTAAGCAAACGATGTTTGTTATTAACTGAAAGTGATTATTTCTAGTTTAGTAAGAAAGAATTGAATTTTTACTGATCAAATACAATTACTATTATGCATACTGCCTAAATTTAAAATCACTCAAAGTAATACATTTTATTTTGTTCTTCGAATTTTTTTTTAGTATGGAAACAGTTAACTAAACAAATTAAATTAATACCATTAGAAAGCTAATGATAAAAGTGGTTGGGGTTCGGCTCTTGGGACTAATAATTCATAATAATAATAAATCTTTATTGGCCCTTTGTGATCACTATACAATGATGTAGGGTATGTCAAGATACATGTAGTGGACAAAACACAATTTAAAATCACCATTTAAATATACATATACATGCATACATATACATATATATATATATATATTACATTACCTAGTAATAATCCTTAATAATATAAAAACATTTTGTTAATAAACATTTTTTTAATGTTTGTTTAAAGCTGTTAATGGATTTTATGTTTTTAATATCACCTGGCAAGTTATTAAATAATTGAATTCCTGTATACTCAGATGTAACATATTGTCATTACAAGTGGGATAGTTGTGACAATCATTGTTCCTGAAAAATTTAGCATCATTTTTTTTTTTTTTTTGTATATAGGATTGTCTTATAAATATATATTGAGGGTAGAGTGAGTATGTGATATTTAATAAAATGATCCCTGCATGTTTGTCTTGATTCCAGATTGAAGATAAGTCTAATTGCTCTTTTTTGTGCAATAAATACTCTTGTGTAGCAGCAGGAGAATTTCCCCAGCATGTAATATTGTATGATATGTGTGAATATACAATTGCATAATATACCTGTAGAAGTTGGTTAAATGTAAATATCTGTTTTAATTGAAGTAGAGCATAACCACTATTAACCTTTTTACAGATGTAATTAATATTTGTGTTCCAGCTCATATCACTATCTAGCAGTACCCCCAGAAATTTTGTTTTCTGAGACAAGTAGACATCATTACAATTTATCTTTACACATATATTATCATAAATTCTATTCCTTGAAAATAAACTGAAGAACAACTGTTTTGTCAGAATTTAAGATTAAGGAATTTTTATTAAACCAAGTTGAAAAATTGAAAAATCTGAAGCTACTAAGTGAAGCTTCTTCTGCAGCTCATCTGGAGAAGTTGCATGAGGTGCTAAAGTTGTATCGTCGGCATAGAGTATGGTATAATCTGCAGACACATGCTGAAAAAGATCATTTACATATAACAAAAATATTAGTGGTCCCAAAACTGAGCCTTGTGGTACTCCCCGGGTTAGACTTTTCAATTCTGATTTACAGTTACCCACTCTTACACATATCTGACTTGAATCTAAGAACTTAGCCATTTTAAAATTATACCCCTAAAACCTAATGCATGTAATTTATTTTGAACAATGGATATGTGAATTGTGTCAAAAGCTTTGGACAAGTCAAAGAAGAGTGCACCCACATACTGCCTTCTATCTAGCTGTCAATATATATACTTAGTTGAAGAAAGCAGTAGTTGCACTCTTTGTTGCAGTTAGGATATTAAATTTTTTCTAGAAAAGGTAATATTTGTTGACCTACACATTTCTCAAAAACTTTACATATTATAGTGGGGATTGTAGTAGGTCTGTAGTTATCCGCTGACAAGAGACACCCTTTTTTAAAGATTTGTGTCACAAGCCCAATTTTAAGAGAGTTTGGGAAGATTCTGAATAACAAGAAATTATTGATTACATAAGCTAATGAATTCACTAATTAATAATTTTAGTGGAAATTCAATCAATTCCTTCTGCATTGGTATTATTTAGAGATGCAATTGTTTCTATCACTTGTTTATAATTCACTTCTATAAACTGAAATGTGTTTGGAACGAACATAGTGGTGTACTTAATTAAGGAAAGTAGTGTTGGGAAAATGATTTTTAATTGCATAACTAGCAATTGAAGAAAAGTAATCTACAAACATGTTGCCAATATCTAAGTTTTCTGTTAATCTTATACCATTAGCATCATGTATTTTACTAAAATTATAAATTTTTCTTTATTCAGTTTGGAATTAACAGTTTTCCAAACCATTCTTTGTTTTTGTTGCATATTTTTGTTTGCTAAATTTTTTGTGCATACCTCTTTTAAATTATTTCCCATTTTAACAATCTCATTATTTACCCATTTTGTATTACGTTTGTTTTCAAAGTAATTTTTATTTACCATTGGACAAGTCTGACTTACATGGTAGGAAATTATGTTCTGAAATGTATTATAAATCTCATCAATATCCAATGGAGCTTCAAAAACAAGTGAGAAATCTTCCTGTGACATTTTCAAGGATAGACTACATACATTTGCATACGAAGTATTTCTAAATAAAACAGTTTTCATATTATTTTCTTTTTGAGAATGTGTAGAGTGATTTAGCGTTATAGTAAGCCCACAGTGATCACCTAAATAAAAGTCTTGTACTATTTCTTTGTAATTCTAACTACAATTTGTTAGAAAATAATCTATTTTTGATTTAGAAATTTTCTCATTTTTATCAAGTGACACTCTGGTCGGTTCTATATTTTGACATTGTAAATTAAAACTCTCCATTAGATCCATTAACAGTTTTTTTTTCACGACTTTCATTTAAAAAATTTATATTAAAATCTCCACATAGGTACCATTACAGTATCATAAGAATTGTATAGAACAGTTAAAATGTCACACATTTTATGTAAATATAACTCAATGGAACTGTCAGGCAATCTAACATACAGATTATACAACATTTTATATTATTTAGGCTAAGTAAATGTAATTCCACAAAATTCAAACAGACACTCTTCAGAGAAATTTATAATATTTTTTTTTTAAATTTAAGGAATTTTTGACAAAAATAACAGTTCCTCCATGTATTTTAGTTTTGCAGTAATATCCATCAGCTACAATAAAATTTTTAAAAACTATATTCTTTATCGATTCTTTATTTCACCACATTTCTGATACACAAAGTATTTCTGGACTTTCAAATTCTAAAATAAATTCTTAACGATTTGTTCTGTTCATAAATTGAGCATTAACATAAATAATTTTAAATATATTTGTTTTAGATACATTAATTATGTTATTCATTCAGGGTTCAGAGCTTGCCAAAAATTCTCATTATATTCCTCAATTTGAGTATTATAGATGTATTATCCCAAAAATATAAAAAACACTTAAAAAAATTTCGTCCATCCCACCCCCTGGCTAATATGGAGTAGGTGTCACCCTCAAAAAATTAAGTTACAATTTTTTTCAATAAAACAGTTGGAATCTATGATTTTTTTCTACATACAAACTGCCCTAGCCCCAAGAGCCGAACACCAACCACCTAAAGGTCCTTATGAAGTTTTTATCAAATCGGAACCAGATGTTTCTAGTCAAACAGAAGGAAATTATTGTACTTCTACAAAACAACATGACTAAGCACTAGTATTCAGTGGCGTAGCTACTCATTTTTCATAAATAAAAACAGTCTATAGCGATCAGCGCCAATACTATAGAGGACATGGTGATGGGAGGACCCTCCATGGGGGTTTCTGACCTCCAAAATCCCCCCATGGCTACGTCACGGCTTGTAGTTAAGTAGTGACGAATCGAATGATATTAATAGTGAATTTAGTTTAGTTTTTATGGTAAATGATTAATTTTCGACCACACATTTCATGCATTAGCTTATTGGATACCATTTTGAAAATGTATTGGTTTATATACTACTTAACTCACTTTCTTTGTATTTTTTCGTCCCAAGTTAAATGATCCAATCGTCGTTTCTTTGATTTTGACTCCATATTTAAATTTTGATCTGTTTCAATATTTGTATTATCCAGGAATTTTAAAATTGAAGAGACAGTAGTGCTGCTCATGGTATCTACTTTTTTCCTAACAATTTTATTTTTATTTTGCTTATTGAAACTGTTAACAAACAGCTCACTTTTTTAGATTGCCACTGAATCACTGAACTTGTTGCTCACACACCCCACAATAATGTCCACTTAGAAACAAACTATTGTAGGTCTGATGCAATAAGCAATGCACAAAATTCAACTGCAGAACTGCACAGTTGGAAGTTAATGTGAATATGGTGAATAATAAATATCTGATGAAATCTGTTCTTAGACATTATGCAATATTTCTGCGCATTTCACATTATTGACATAAGATTATTGATGAAAATTGTAGTTTTAGGTTATGTTAACGTGGTGTTATTCTATTGGCCGTTGCAGAGCGCACAGAACACTTATTCTGCAGAGCGTTAAAAACAGTGTTGCCAATGGCTAACCATTACAATTGTACTTGATAAAACATTCTCAAAGATCTGGTCCTTTAGTACACTCGAAGTTAAATCTAGCTACTTTTCCATTTGTTGTATACTGGGCGTTTCCTAACTACAGTAAGAAACTTTAGAGGATCATTTCTTAGGTCGTTTTATGAAAAAAGTTCCCATGAACATATGTCCGGAGTTGCTTCGTTTCTCAGATTCAAGGTGTTAAAGTTAAAAAAAAGAAATTGGGTATTTTATAAATGTCATAAATATCCTTAAATAGATTTGGTTTAAATTTAGTACAGTTATTTAAAGTAATAAAGGCGTATTGGCCTTAACTAGATGGAAATTATTGGGTCGAGTGACGTCTCAGTGGGCACTACAGCCAATTTTTTTTGGTGTGTCATCGATTTCAACTGCTAAGATTATTTTACCTCTTGTTCTGTATAGGCTTTGTTACTGTTTCCCAGCGCCACTTTAGGAACAGCACTGTTAATTAGAACCCAACAATAAAAGGTCGAGTGGGGAATCCTACCAAGGCATCAGAATTAATTATAAATAATTAAATTAAATGAAAAAATCCCGGCCAACGGTGGGATTCGAACCTGGAACCCTTGGATCCGCAGGCAAAGACTCTACCACTGAGTCAGTCGCCCCTTACAGCCAATATTATTGAGAAAAAAAGAACGCTACTGACTTCTTGTAGTTTTTATATTTTTTTCAGATTAAGCAACTAAAATTCAACTTTTTGGTCTGTTATTGCATGTGTTTTCTTCATATCTAACTTTGTTTTCGATAAAAAAAAATAAATATTACTTTAATAACTCATTCTAAAAACTATATCCATGAATGATAACATAAAATAAAAACCAAAAATAAACAATTTCGATCTTAATGTAACTGAGCAAAATGATCACCTCCTGATAAAATACACAACTGCAATCGATTTGTCATTGATTGTCTAACACACGTTCAAAGATACCTGGAGTATTCCTTATGACATTGCAATTAATTGTCAATTATCCTATTTCTTAAGTCATATTCACATCTTTTACAGGAGTTTTAAAAACAGAAGCCTTCAGATGACCCCGTAATTAAAAATGTAGATGATTCATAGCAGGACTGCGAGCTGGTCAATGTTGAGGTCCTGCACGTCCAATTCAGCGATTAGGGTAGATGATATTTAGATACGGACAAAGAAGAACACTAAAATGAGATGGAGCCCCGTCGTGCATAAATCACATGTGGGGTACGTCTTCTAACAAAATGGGTAAATGTTCTTACAGAAAATCCGTGTAGCATTCACCTATTAATCTTGCTGGTAAAAAAAAATGGGCATATTAGGTAGTCATCAATAATTCCTACCCAAATGTTCAGCCATAATTGTTATTAAAAATAACTTTCTTTAATAACGTGGGGATTTTCGTCGGCCCAAAAATGATCATCATGAAAATGCATAATACCATCTCGTGAAAAATTTGCATCGTCAGAAAAAAAAAATTGTGTGCCATCGTATACCTAAATCAATCACCTGCAAAAAATTAAGCTTGGGTGAAAATCCCGAGGCAGTAGAGCTTAGACCCGCTGTATGTGATATATAACACAGGAGATTTCTTTTTAAAACTTTCCAAACGATTTTTAGAACTGACTTCATACAGTGCAATATTGCTGGAACTATTTGAAGGATCTTCTTTTATCTTTCTAGTTCAGGCGTTGTTACAGTTTCTGGCCTTTAACCACATGTATTTTTATTAAAACTCCAAGTTTCACTTAAATCTTGCATGTAGCCGTTCTAAATGTTTTAGCGCATGGAATTACTCTATTAGGTTAGGATCTGGTAAATTATATGTTCTTCTTCCGCATTTCCATTTGCTAATATATAAATAAAGTACATGTCAGTCATCTCAGAACGAGTAAAATTATTAATGATGGAATCGCTGCTAATTGACAACTCTGAATTTTAGTGATAAGCAATACTTTCGACTTCCGATTCGGACATCCTCGTGGCAACATTGAAATGGCGATCTCCGAATCGGGAGCCCAGAAGTCCAATAATAAACCACTAAATATCTAGTTTAAAACTGACCATCCGACTTTAATTATAATTCTAAATTCAACCAAATATTCTGTGCCAAGAATACAGAAGAATATTTAAACCAAATATAAAGTGCTGTGGAAGAGTGAGGACAGAAGTCCGACGCACGAGGGTGCAGCTTTTCCACATAACAAAATTTGAGATAAAAAATAGTGCTGGGTAAATAATTCGGAAGAGTTGAGCCCATATAAAGTTAAAGAAGAAGAAGAAGCAATACTTTCATTGTGAACTGGTTTCCAAAGCAGGTAAGTAGGTACTTGATTGTTAATTTGTTATAAAAAGCATTCGAGCATTATGCTCGAAGTAAAAAGCAGATGTGGAATGACAATAATATGTGATAATAAAAGTTATTGAAGTTGAATGTTTATTTTCTAAACCTGAAAAAATAGTAAACCTATTAAAACCAGTGATGTTATAGATTTTAACTCAATTGCCTTCCAAGACGCTCCAAATTAGTAGCTAGAAATAAAACGAGTAAAAAAGTAAACACCAAATTTAAGACAAATGGACCAAATGGTCTAGATAATTTTTTGATATTATTACGCTGATTTTTGGTAACTCAATGCGCTGGTTCAGTGTGATGTCATTTTGGTTCCACTGACATTTAATTCTAACCAAATTTTTAACAAAAACATCAATAAATTTGACATATACGTTTCTACTTATAATTTTATAAACCAGGTCCTTCTGTTGAGCTTCTAAAAAAAGGGTACTCAGCTTATAATTAGATAAACCAGGTTCTTCTCTAGAGCTTCCTATTCTAAAAAGTTATCCAGATATTCCCGGACATTTTCATCATATGGGGCCAGACACCGAACAAGTTGTTCAAAACCCAGACAGTCAGGGTGAAATCCGTACAGATGTCATCCCTAGAGGGCCTTGTTACTTCAAAAAACTATGCCAAATTTCAACCAAATCGGTTTAAGGATATTTGTGATACTTATAAAATACCCAAATTTTGTTTTAACTTTAACGCCCTGTGTCTCAGAAACGATGCAACTCCGGACATATTATGTTCTTATAAAACGACCTAAGAAATCACTCTAAGTTTTGTACCGTAGTAAGGAAACACCCTGTATATCGTGCATTTGACGTGTGTATTTGAAATATCTGGTAAATTTTTATAGAATCTGGTACATTTTTCTAGACAAATCTAGTACATAACAAAAACATTCTGGCATCACTGGTTGGAAGGGTTTTTCCCAGTTCTCCCACTTCATACACAGAAATTGACAGTTTTGCCGCGGAATTAACCGAAGTGATCGCGAACCATTGGCGTACAAAATTATTTTATAGATGCTAATAATAATTTCGCGTAATGCATGTAAAAAGTTCAATAAATTGTGAATAGCTGTGGACATTTTGTACAAATATAATGTAGGCTGTTACAATACTTGCTTAAATAATTGTTTCTAGCCCATTACTTCCTACAATTGCCCGGTTCCGCTGGTAATAATTTAAAATTATATATTCTATGATACGACACTGGCAGATAAACGTTATCGCGAAATTCTCGAAGTCCTCCGACGGGGTTTGATGTTTACCACCTCTCCACCATACGTCATGTTATTTGTCATTTTCCATATGACATATGTCATCACTGTCATCAGTCATCCCATCTATCAATATTGATTAATTTTTAATATTTTAATAGGAGTTATATTTCTTATTTTTACTGTAACATTTTGTTACTACTGCCAAAAATAATGTCACGAGAAGCGCAATTATTCAAACTATGCCGAGGAAGTTTCGGACAGGTAAACCAATAATAATAAATTGTTATATAATCAACCCAAGAATCAACCTTAAGTTTAACCCTTTAATTTAAGTAGTTAGGCATGATATATCAAAAGTCTCTGAATCCACAGGTCCGCAGTATTCACAGAGCTTCAACTTCTCAAGCAGCTGCAGTCCAAGCCAAGGAAAAACCTGTAAAAAATAAGGTATTTTCAATTTACCGATGGAACCCTGACAAGTCCGATCAGAAACCTTATATGCAAGAATACAATGTAGATTTGAACGCATGTGGCCCTATGGTTTTAGATGCTCTCATAAAAATTAAAAACGAGATTGATCCTACGTTGACTTTTAGGCGTTCTTGCCGCGAGGGTATTTGTGGTTCTTGTGCTATGAATATTGGTGGGGTTAACACTTTGGCTTGTATCAGGTAAGATATACACTAAAATCAAAATAATCTAGAAGACAAACTCAACAATTACATGCTTTTCCGAAATTGTGATTAATTCTGTGATTTTTTTTTAGCAAGATTGACACGTCTGGTAAATCGACTAAAATTTACCCTTTGCCACATATGTATGTAGTAAAGGATCTTGTACCTGATATGAACAATTTTTATAATCAATACAAGTCTATTGAACCATGGCTACAACGAAAGTAAGCATGCAAAAATGTTACCTATGTTAATTTACAAATATTTTTTTATTATTTTGATTATAATTTGGATGTCTTCAATATACAGATTTTTATCACAATGTTGTTACTAAAGAAAATCTTAACAATCATTTTTATCTAATGTGTATGGCAAATAGGCAGCATTCATATTACCTAAAAATAAAAAAAATAGGTGGAAGGATTAATCAAGGAAATCTCAAAGAATACGAGTATAATTTTTATTTTCATTCATTTATGTGATATTTAAAAGATCTTATCAATCGTCAAAGAGTAAAACAATCTTGCAGTTGTCAAGATCCTTCTCAGTTCGTTAGTTGCGATATGAGGATTAGATTGCCCCGTTATTTTCATATAGTGTTAACAAATTATATTTTTTATGGAACTAAAGTTATGCTGATAAATCTGAGATGGTTTCCAAAACCAGATTTGTTCAGTGTCCAGTATTTTGATGTGTTCACTTATTTGAACTCCCAAAGATAGCAAGTTCTGCCTATGTTACTAGCATTGCTACCTGGGAGGTTTTTGTAGTGTTATTGTGTAACTTGAGTAATAATGGTTATTTTAAACTTCTATTTAAGCTTTTTTTTATGCCAAAGAAGGCAGCAAAGCACCTCGGGAATTTTGAGTTGAAACATATGCCATATTTTTAGGCTATTTTAAGGCTATTTTTATACCCTATTCTTATGCTCCTCGTTTTTTTTTGCAAAAATCAAGGTGCTCTGCTAGCTTCGAATGAAGTCATAAGAGCACCTCAGTTTTTTAAAGCTTTTTTCCAAAACCAACGACACTATATTTTTAGGCTATTTTTAGGCTCCTAAAATCATATATAACTTTTTAAAAAAAATGTATTTTTTAAAAAATACAGGGTGCTTTGCTACCTTCAAACGAATCCAGCAGAGCACCTCGGTTTTTTAAAACTTTTTTCTAAAAACAACTACACCACATTTTTAGGCTATTTTAAGGCTCTTGAAATATTATAAAACTTTACTAAAAAATTGCTATTTTTAAATAATAGAGGGTGCTTTGTTGGAGCAAAGTCAGCAGAACACCTCAGTTTATTATTATTTTTTTCAGAAAACTAGTTATGCTACGTTTTTAAGCTTTAATACAAAACTACTTTTCCAACTCTTTTTGAATATGAATTGAGGTATTTACATTGTGTGGCATAATTTTCATTTCTTATAATTAAAAAAACTTTCTTTGGTATGATCAGTCATATTGTATTTTTATTAAAATAGCCTTCACTACATATGTTTTAGAAAAATATTCCATCTTCTGTTTTTTTGAAAAATATGTAGTGCTATTAAAATTAAAAAAATAGTTTGACCGACCATACCAAAGAAGTTTTAATTTTTTATGAAAAATTCTGTTATATGATTAAAAATCTGATGTGTCCAACACATGACTTTCCTATCTAGGTATTACAGGCTTTTTCCGGTTATTTTGTACAATCTATTGCAGCATCTCTATAAATGTTTAGAGGATAAACTAAATATATACATTGTCCACATACATCTACCGCGAAACATTTTTCTATAGATATTCATTGAAAATGAAAATACTGAAAAATTTAAATTTAGCACTTTTCCTACAATTTTTCCATTACGGTCCATTTTAAAAAAATCATGTATAAACAAATATTATAGAGATCGATATCGCAAACAACTTTTATTTCAACAATTTTCATAAAAATCAGAATTTTGCACATTTTGTCAAATTTTTCGAATACGGACCATTTCAGGAAATTTTTACATAAAGCAAAAATTATAGATAATAATATTAGAAGTAACTTTTATTTGAACAATTTTTTTTCTTCAAACATAAATAACAGATATATTCCATAAAATATAAAAACGGCCTCCCATAAAGTACCCCCCCAGATGTTCCGACTTTGTCCAAAATCTAATCATTTCACGTCAGGCCGAAATAAAACTTAAGTTTAAAATTTAATGTTTTTTTCTTTATCCATTTTTGAGTTTTCTTCAAATTTCGAAATTTACACATTTTCTCAAATATCTCGAATACGGTCCATTTTAGAGAAATTATCTATAGGATAAAAATTATAGAGAATTATATTACAAACAACTTTTGTTTGAACAATTTTTATAAAAAAAAATATTTTTTTACATTTTGTCAAATTTCGCGAATACGGACCATTTTAGGAAAATTTTGTATATAACAAAAATTATAGATAATAAAATAAGAAGTAACTTTCATTTGAAGAATTTTCTTCCCCAAACGTAAATAACAGATATATTCCATAAAATATAAAAATGACCACCTATAAAGTACCCCCCCAGATGTTCCGACTCTGCCCAAAATCTAATCAGCTCATTAGACGTTGGAACAAAGCTTAAGTTTGAAATTTGGTGTTTTTCCGTGTATCGGTTCATGAGTTATGCGTTATACAGACACACACAGACACACACACAGACAGACAGACATCATCGCGAAAATAGTCAAAACGGATTCAGGGGACCTCAAAACGTAAAAATCCGTCGAAAACTCGAGGTCGAAAAAAATCATGATTCCTATACTTTCCTTATATCTGTATACAGATAGGAAAGTAAAAATGTAGTATAACTAGTTTTCTGAAAAATAAATAATAAACCGAGGTGCTCTGCTGACTTTGCTCCAACAAAGCACCCTGTATTATTTAAAAATAGCAATTTTTTTAGTAAAGTTTTATAATATTTCAAGAGCCTAAAAATGTGGTGTAGTTGTTTTTAGAAAAAAGCTTAAAAAAACCGAGGTGCTTTGCTGGATTCGTTCGAAGCTAGCAAAGAACCCTGTATTCTTTAAAAAATACATTTTTTTTGAAAAGTTATATATTGTTTTAAGAGCCTAAAAATAGCTTAAAAATGTAGCATAACTAGTTTTCTAAAAAAAAAATAATAATAAACCGAGGTGCTCTGCTCCAACAAGTATTATTTAAAAATAGCAATTTTTACTTTCCTATCTGTATACAGATATAAGGAAAGTATATGATTTTTTTCGACCTCGAGTTTTCGACGGATTTTTACGTTTTGAGGTCCCCTGAATCCGTTTTGACTATTTTCGCGATGATGTCTGTGTGTGTGTGTGTGTGTGTCTGTGTGTCTGTGTGTCTGTGTGTGTGTGTGTCTGTATAACGCATAACTCATGAACCGATACACAGAAAAACACCAAATTTTAAACTTAAGCTTTGTTTCAGCGTCCAATGAGCTGATTAGATTTTGGGCAGAGTCGGAACATCTGGGGGGGTACTTTATAGGTGGTCATTTTTATATTTTATGGAATATATCTGTTATTTACGTTTGGAGAAGAAAATTCTTCAAATAAAAGTTACTTCTAATATAATTATCTATAATTTTTGTTATATGCAAAATTTTCCTAAAATGGTCCGTATTCGAGAAATTTGACAAAATGTAAAAAAAATAATTTTTTATAAAAATTGTTCAAATAAAAGTTGTTTGTAATATAATTCTCTATAATTTTTATTCTATACATAATTTCTCTAAAATGGACCGTATTCGAGATATTTGAGAAAATGTGTAAATTTCGAATTTTGAAGAAAACTCAAAAACGGATATAGAAAAAAACATTAAATTTTAAACTTAAGGTTTATTTCGGCCTGACGTGCAATGATTAGATTTTGGACAAAGTCGGAACATCTGGGGGTGTACTTTATGGGAGACCGTTTTTATATTTTATGGAATATATCTGTTATTTATGTTTGGAGAAGAAAATTGTTCAATTAACAGTTACTTCTAATATTATTTTCTATAATTTTTGTTTTATGTCAAAATTTCCTGAAATGGTCCGTATTCGAGAAATTTGACAAAATGTGCAAAATTCTGATTTTTTTTGTTTTTACGTAATAACTAGATAGGAAAGTCATGTGTTGGACACATCAGATTTTTTAGTAAAGTTTTCAAGAGCCTAGTAAGTAAGTAAATTCTTTATTTAGCTTTCAGCTAGTTATAAACAAATATTTACAATTTAAACTTAAAACTCTAGGTTACCTAAACTTAGATAATTACTAATCATATTTTTAAAACTACCTAGAGTTGGGGCATCTTTTATATTTTTAGGCAACGCATTAAAAAGACGAATCCCTTCCTGCAATAATGAGCCTATCAAAAAAGATTTTTTTGTGAAATCAATATTAAAATTGTCCATTGATCTGAGTGGACGTAAATGAAGTTCAGATCTTTTTACAAGTAGTGTACTAAGTTATTTCGGAGTTTTGTGATGTATCATCTTATACAGGGTTGGCCAAACCTCTGTCGTAGTTCTATAACTCCTATTATGCAAATCTTAACGATTTATTCGAAGTATACCTGTCAATGGTGGTCAAAACCAAATATCCCAAAATTATTTTCTTGTATACAGGGTGGCCCAATCCCAATAGTAAATTAGGCAAATCACTTATTTTTTTTTTTAATGGAATGACCCTTTTTTACAATTTTAGGTACTCTATGGTCACTAGTGCATACCCATAAAATATTGTTTCTAACATCCTACCCCTTTCGCAGAAAAAGAAGAAATACCAAAAAATATTACATTTTCAGACGCCTATTAAAATATGCAGAGCTCTCTCGAATTTGACGTTAGAATTTAAAAAACTACAAATGTATAAAGCCAATAGACCAAAGATTTTTTTAGACCAAGTTTTAATTTTTTATTTTGAACAGGGTGGTCACAAATTAATTTCAATTTCCAAAAATTTCTAGGACATTTTTTTCAAATTTTTCAAATAGAACTAATATTACTATTCATCGATAAAACGAGAATTTTATACCCTTCGACTTCCCCATGTACTTTCCTATACCTATCTGTCGTCGTTTAAAAGTAAATTCCAAAAAGACATTGATCTATCAAAAATCCAATTTCTACCAGTGGTTTTATTGAAAGTGAACATTCAATCAAGTAGGCTGGGTCTTAATGAAGTGTCAGATTATTTATTAATGAAGTGTCAAGTTATTTTTACTGATCGCGATAATTCTATTAATAATGAATTTTACGAAAAACGAATTAATTGACATGGTCTATGTTTTGGGAGAATCCGACAGAAATTGTTTATTGGCAAAAAGAATTTATCATCAACGATATCCCGATAGACGCGTCCCTGATCAAAAAAGTTTTGAAAAGTTACATGAAAGATTTACCGAAACAGGAAATGTTGCTTATAAAAAACCAATAATTGACAAACGTGCTACTGATAATGATAACCAATTATCTGTAATTTTGACAGCGATAGAAGATCCTCATGTAAGTCAAAAAAAGATTGCCGAAGTAGTAGGTATAAGTAGAACATCCGTTAGAAGGATTTTAAAACAGCATCAATATCATCCTTATAAAATACAATTGCATCAAGAGCTGAAAGACACCGATTTTGATAATAGAATGGTGTTTTGTAACTGCAACAAAATCCATTTTTTTTTTGATAGAGTGCTGTTTTCTGATGAATCTACATTCCACAGGAACGGATTCGTTAATAGACATAATTTCCACTATTATTCCACGGAAAATCCTAACATTATCAGAACACATAGCCAAGAAAGATGGAGTGTAAATGTTTGGGGAGGTATAATTGGGGATCTTAAATGGTCTGATGTATTTAGATTTTTTAGCAAATCATCTTCCTACTTTACTTGAAAACATTTCCCTTGCTGTAAGACTAACAATGTGGTACCAACATGATGGGGCAGCAGCGCATTTTTTACGCGAAGTGGCAGATGAATTAGATGAAAAGTTTCCAAATAGATGGATTGGTAGAAATGGTCCAAAAAAATGGCCAGCTCGATCACCTGACTTAACAAAACCCGATTATTTTTTGTGGGGTTATATTAAAATTTAGTCTATCTTACGCCACCTACAACACCTGAAAATATGAAAGAAAGGATAGTGCAAGCTTTCCATTCCATTACACCTGATATGCTTAGAAACGTTTTTCGATCATTCGTCCAACGAATAAATGTATGCATTAGAGAAAATGGCAGACATTTTGAGCATCTTTTATAAAATGTAAATTTATGTTTTAGGATAAATTTCAAATAAATTTTATTATCGTAATTTTCTTCCTTTTGAATTTATTTTATAACGGCGACAGATAGGTATAGGAAAGTACATAGGGAAGTGGAAGGGTATGAAATTCTCCTTCAGTTGATGAATAGAAATACAGGGTAATACATTTGAAAAATTTTAAAAAAATTCCCTCGAAATTTTTGGAAAGTGAAATTAATTTTTGACCACCCTGTACAAAATAAAAAATTCAAACTTGGTCCAAAAAAATCTTTGGTCTATTGGCTTTATACAATCGTAGTTTTTTAAATTCTAACATCAAATTAATAGGCGTTTGAAAATGTAATATTTTTTGGTAATTTTTTTTTTTCTGCGAAAGGGGTGGGATGTTAGAAACAATATTTTGTGGGTATGTACTAGTGACCATAGAGTACCTAAAATTGTAAAAAAAGTTGGGTCATTCCATTTAAAAAAAATTAAGTGATTTGCCTAATTTACTATTGGGCCACCCTGTACACAAGAAAATAATTTTGGGATATTTGGTATTGGCCACCATTGATAGGTATACATCAAATAAATCGTTAAGATTTGCATAGTAGGAGTTATAGAACTACGACAGAGGTTTGGCCAACCCTGTATATTAGTATTAAATTCGACATTTTAATGGTTTGCTCAACTGTATAGACATTCAGCTGTTCATGCATTTCCCTGACCGAAGTGTAAATATTACAATTTAATATTATCCTTAAACATTTATTTTGTAACAGTTGCAATCTGTTGATGTTTTCTTTAGTAGCTGATAATAGTAATTCATTACAATAATTAAAATGTGGGCGTATTATTGTATTATAAATCAGAGATTTTGACCATTGCAACAAGTTACATGAAATCCTTCTAAAAAAAACCAATTTTTTTACCTAATTTTTTACATAAGTAATTGACATGATTATTAAAAGTTAATTGTTGGTCAATAATGACTCCTAAATATTTTATTTCCAGTACTTGTTCAATTGATTCACCACCTATTTCTACTACTTGATCATGCGCATTAAGTTGTCTGCATTGTGCTTTTGATCCTAGGATCATATATTTTGTTTTTGCAGAATTTAAGCTTATTTACACACAGCCAGTCATACAAAATAGACAATTCTTCATTTAATATTTGAATTATTTCCTGAAAATCTCTACCAGATACTGAAATGAGCGTGTCGTCCGCGAAAAGGCTAATAAATGATCTTTTTAATCGTTTATGAATGTCATTTACATAAATAATAAATAAAAGTGGACCCAACACACTTCCTTGCGGTACCCCGTAGTGGCTTTCTGTTTCACTAGATATATTATTTCCTATTTTAGTCTTATGATACCTATTAGACAAATACTCCCTAATTAAATTTAATGCTACCGAATTTACACCGTAATTTTGCAACTTTTTTAATAAAAAATTTCTATTTATTGTTTCAAAAGCCCTTTTAAGGTCAATAAAAATACTAACAATAATATTATTTTCATTCATATCATTTCTCCATTTCGCACAAACAAATTGGAGAGCTGTTTCACAAGAATGTTGGTCTCTAAACCCTGACTGTCCCTCATACAAAATATTATTGTCTTCAAAATAAGACTTGAGCTGATCTCTTACTATAATTTCAATGATCTTATCTGCAGATGGTAATAAATTTATAGGCCTACAATCTTCTGGTCTTGTTGGACATGATATTTTGGCTATTGGCACAATTACACTAACTTTTAAATCACTGGCCTAAATAGCCTAAAAATTCCTTCGAAGCTAGCAAAGCACCCTGTATTTTCTAAAAATAAAATTTTTCGAGAAGTTTTATAATTTAAGAGCCTAAAAATAGCCTAAAAGTACGGTTTCGTTGGTTTTGGAAAAAAGCTTTAAAAAACTGGGGTGCTCTGCTGACTTCGTTCGAAGCTAGCAGAGCAACTTGATTTTTGCAAAAAACGAGGAGCATAAAATTTTAGAATAAGGTATAAAAATAGCCTTAAAATAGCCTAAAAATGTGGCATATGTTTCAACTCAAAATTCCCGAGGCGCTTTGCTGCCTTCTTTGGCATGCTTTTTTTACTTTTAGACTCACAATATTAGTAAAAGGTAAAAGTAAGTCATAATTAGCATTATTGATAAATGTTTTGCATAATCTCTTGATAGCAAATTACATAGGCAGTTAAGAAATGATGCCAAGTTAGTTCAGATGCCTTTAGGGCTATAATCTTACAGTTTTGGAACAAAACGATATAAGGCTTTTTGTGTTATTTTGTGAGTTCTATACCTAACACCATGTTTATATTTAATGAATGTAACTTATATAAAATCAAACCTTAAAAATCAGAAAAGAATAAAAGTGCAAAATGATATGGTACTATCTTCTATCTCCCTCTTTACACTGTTTTTACTCGCACGAAGGATGAGCAAAATCCTAAAGAAATCAATCAGTTAAGACCTATTAGTAAGCTGTCAGACTTATCCAAAACTTTTGAAAAATTAATTTATTCACAGATAGTACAATATTTATCAGATCACAATTTATTTGCCGAAAATCAATCTTGGTTTAGAACTTCACATAGTAAGGGAACTGCACTAACTAAAAGGCTGGATGACATAATACAGGCAATGGATAATGGGAAAATTACTACGCTAATTTTGTTGGATTACAGTAAGACATTTGATACCTTAGGCAGAGAATTTTTAGCCAAACTGAATTATTATGGTTATTCTGCAGGATTGTAAAAACTATTAAAGAGTTACCTATCGCATAGATGCCAATATGTGACTATAGACAATAATGAATCTAGCTCAAGAATGATTGACAAAGGTGCGCCACAGGGCTCAATTCTTCGACCTCTTCTTTATTTTATATATACAGTGGATCTTAACAATAATGCTGTGAACTGTATAATAGATCAATTTGCTGATGATACTCAAATTTACAAGAGTTTCTTAGTTAATGAACTGGGTAATGCTCGCTTAGAGATAAATCAAACTCTGTCTAATATATTCGAGTATTCAGTTAAACATGGGCTAAAAATAAATCCGGCAAAAACTCAAGCAATATGCTTTGGTAATGTTACCAAAGTTATAAAAAATTGATAATGTGGTAGTTTAGCCACAGCTTATACAATACAGCTCCACAACTCGTCGGCGTCTTTGATGTGGCGGTCGAGAACCAAGCGAGACGAAATGGTGCTATCTCTGTTAGATTCGACGGAAAAGTCGGGCCCGGATTAAAAAATATATTTATTATTGAAATAATTGAAGATCTTGGCGTAATAAGGTTGGTTACATGCCACATTAAGTAAGTTTTGAGAAATTAGGTTTTAAATGTGTTTTAAATCTATCAAATATAAATAAAAAAATTTAAATATAAATATTACGAATAATAGCACATCTTTCGGATTAGAGATAAAATAATTTGTATGTGGCTAGTAATATCCTTGTTAACAGATGTTTTGAGCTAAAACAGTCACTTCACAAATTGTGGCCGTTAAATATAAAGGAATTGTTACAGAATAGACCCCAATATCGGTTTTATTTAGATGTATTTTTATTCATAAAGATTTGTAGAAGTAATAATTTGACAGTTTTTATTTATATATTATATTTTTATCTGACCGTACCGAAGTAGAGAATTTTGAAACTTGATAGTAATGTGAAATTTAGATTACAATATTATGCGAAATTATATAATTAGTACCTATTTTAGGTAGGTACTAAATTTGTACTTGGAGGAAGTAATATCGATTTTTACAAGAAAACTCGAAAAGTAAATTAATTTAGTTGCTATTTACTGATGTAAACATTAAACCAAGAAAATAAATAAATAGTAGTTTGTGCAACAAGAGTGGATATGGACAATCCACTCGAGTTGTACAGTATATTTTTTCTACGACCCACTGACGAAAATCTACAAATTAAAATAAATTATTTTAGGTTATTTATTCAAAATAACTAATTTTAAAATAATTTACGAATTTTACTAATTTATAAAATAAACATAAAAAAAAATTAATTTAATTAGTTCCCGGCCTAGATTCGATCAGGGGGTTTCTCGTGGAAGGCAGATGCTCTGTCCTCATTTTCACCGACACTTTTAGGATTTTAGTTTTAATACTCGTAATTAAATGACATTCACACAGCTTGTAACTTTTATATAGATCGTCCAATTTCTCCAAAAGGTCTTTTCGATTGGCTTTCATTGCCCATATCCTAGCCCTGAAAAAATCATGTGTTTAGGTTTAAATAAGTTAATTATTAGACTATCATCTATACAATTAAACAAATTTAGAATTCCTAGCTCAATAGGTAACTTTAGCACCTAGGAGTAATTATTAAAAATAAAACAGCCTAAATCTAACGTAAGTCAATAAACGAATCTGTCTATACAGGGCGTAATTGTTCCATATTTTAATTTGTGTTATAGACGTTTTTTGCCTGGCAAATAAAAATTTATGTTTTTTTTAATAGAACACCCTAGGTATATTTTATTTTTAGAATGGCTTGTTAACACTATATTCAACCCTAGCATGTTTTGAAAAAATATTACAGTTTTGCCAAACTTTTTTTTTTTTTAAATTAGAGAATGATGCTAACCCCAAATTATATTATCATAATTTAGGTAGGTTTACACTGATTTAAAAATTGTTAAATATACATACTTATATGATACTAAGCTAACGAATAGTGGTGATAGAACTGGTTTATTTTATTCAGTGTTTTGAAACGTGCCTTAAATATGGCTAATTTTAAGTTCAATTTACTCAATTTTTTTAAATGTATATAATTTTGACATAAAATTCCTAATACATTTACCTACTCAACGATACCAACATATTAGCCAATAACACATATACAGGGTGTCCCATTAGTGCGTAATGGATTGATAGTTGTTTTATTATTAGAAATACAAAAAAATGGATTACCCTGTATCAATTAGTCGGTGGTATAATTTATGGGGTATTCCATTTAAAAACGTGAGAAAACCGTTACTCCCCATTTTGACACACCCTATATACCCTATAGCAAATAAATGAAGTCTATTAAAATGGTTTGACGATGTGAAAACTATCAAATATGTATGACTACCTGCAAGGTGTTTTGCTTTAAAAATGTATAAGTTTCATCAACTCCCCTCGTTTATGGAACACCCTGTATATTTAATAATATTTATTAAACATGGTCATACAAATTTATGTAATTTTTTTTTCGTATTTCCACTAATAAAACAGCTATCGATCAATTACGCACTCATGGGATACAAAGTTTATGTGTTATTGGCTAATATTTTGGTATAGATAAATAAGCAAATTTATAAGGAATTTTAGGCCAAAATAATATACAGGGTGTTTTGTTTGAAAAAATTGAGTAAATTGAACTTAAAATTAGCCATATTTAAGACATGTTTTAAAACACTCTGTATAAAATAAACCAGTTCTATCACCACTATTCGTTAGCTTAGTATTTTATAAGTCTGTATATTAAACAATTTTGAAATCAATGTAAACCTACCTAAATTATAATAATTTAATGTGGAGTCTGCATCATTCTCTAATTAAAAAAAAATGAATTGCTTGGCAACACTATATTTTTTAATACATTTTAGGGTTAAATACAGTATTACCAAACAATTCTAAAAATAAAATAAAATACAGGGTGTTCCATTTAAAAAACATACATTTTGATTTTTTTAAAATATGTATTTTTCAAATCCATATAATTTTTTTTTTAACTTTTTTTGCGTGTCTGCAACACAAATTCAAATATTGAACAATTACGCACTAATGGGACATCCTGTATAAATTATATTATTATTAATGAAAATTTCTTAGAATGTGGTACTTACCGGTTTGGGTCCTTGGGAAAACGAAAGAATGTTTTCTTGTAGGTATAACCCTTATTAAAACAGCTTTTGACTGCACATACAGAATGATGTCTTTTTTTTCACTCATTCTACTCACAGTTAAAGAGTCACCAAAATAATAACAGTACCTTTAACTTAACACAATAGGCAGCTCAAACAAAATCAACGTAATTATAGGCTCAACGAAATTATGCAATCAACGAAATTATACGCACGGCTCAATCCTTACCTAAGTACGATTCTGAACGCCAAAGCCGTCTTTTTCGTCCGAAGGAGGAGCTTAAGCAATGCGCGACGGAATCGACGCAAACCGTTGCCGCCAAGAGAGTGTTTTAGCTGTATTGTATAAGCTGTGGTTTAGCCATGTGACTTAGTCAAAAGTTCAGGAATTTATATCGACACTAAATTGAGATTCAAGGAACAAGTTAGATCCATTGTCCAAAAATATTATTGCTCTTTAAAAAATCTATATCGAAGCAGATCTTTTTTGAATGCATCTCTAAAAATACAACTCTGTGAGACGTTAATATTAAGTCATACCAATTATGCTGATTTTATTTATGGGCCATGTTTAGATGTAGACTCGTCGGCGAGGCTACAGAGAATTCAAAACTCGTGCGTTAGGCTCAGTTTTATATTAACATCTAGAGATCATGTTTCAAACAAATTGAAAGAATTGGGACGGCTTAATATGTTTAATTCATATGGCTTCCTCTGTACACAAACTGCTGAGAAATAATAATCCAGCATACCTTAGGAAAAAATTGACATTTAGCTCGAATGTCCGAAATACTAGCCTTCTTGTATACCTAAACATAGAACAACTCTCTACAAGAGATCTTTCTCATACAATGCAGTCACTATTAAATAACTCTCTACCTGATCAATGTAAAAATAAACCTCTAGAAATCTTTAAAAAATTACTGAAAAAATTTCTTTTGTTTTAAAGTTTGTGTTTATGTATTGTTAATTTTCTTATTGTATGTGTCTATATAAAATGTATATTAAATAATTTAAATCTAAATAACAATGTATATTTTGTAATGGTCTAACGCCATCTTCTGATGTTTTTATTTTTATTTAAAATTGTCTTGCTCACAGCTAATCTCAGGTCGGAGTTCGGCCTTGGGTTGCTTGAATGTCGTTACCTTTTGCCTTACTAGGGCGCCATCATATTGAGATTTTTTTTTTAATAAAAGATGTTAAGAAGAAAAAAAAACTAATATGAAAACAAAAAAAAAATGTAATTAATTAAGCTCGTAATTAAGTGAATACGATGACCTTCTATTATGCAAATAATAATCCTGGAAAGTAGAAGCAGTGGTGGGTGAAACAAAAATAAATTAAAATTCAATTCAAATTTTTTTATTAACAATAAAACTTTTGGTGCTGAAGGCTGATTACAAACAAAGAGCTGAAGGCTAATATTTAAAATAACAAGGTGGCTGAAGGCCGTATAAAATAACAATGTGAGGAGCTGAAAGCCAATAAGTCAATAATAAAAGTAATCTAGGCTGAAGGCCATAGAAAATAAAATCTGAGGAGCTGAAGGCCAATAAGTTAATAATATGTTAATAATAAAAGTTAACTAGGCTGAAGGCCTTAGGTGTTTTAACCTGAGTTAAATAAACGAAAAAATTCGACCGCGTGCCTTTACAAAGTTGGTATCGAATTGAACTGAGGTATCGGTATTGCTGTGGTTGTACTTCCCTTGAAATATTGGCCAAATTGTTATCCCACGAAGTGGAACTTATCCCTGGATGTTCGACTAATCTGGCGGCTCACTGATTTCTTTAATTCAGACGTTGGGTGATTATTGAGTACCCACTCGACTACTATGTCGCTCTGCTTACTTAACAAACGTCTTAGATTGTGGCCTCCTGAAGCTACGGTCTACTTTACTATTCTGGGATAGGATGGACTAAGTTCCTTCGTGGCGGACTGTCAATGCGATTAGGGCTCTTGATTTACGGTGTACCTCGGAAAATTCGATAATTGAGACAGAGGAAACGATCTTATTGGGGCCCCAAGATCATAGATCTGAGGTCCGGGGTCGAATAAATATATATATATAAGGAACGAAAAGTAAGATAGTTTACTTTTCCCTTAGTAAATACGCAATAGAGTAACCTAATACAATTAAGTTTATTAATTAGTGATTCTAAATTAAATGCAAGAAGCTATACTATGAGTGATTATTTAAACTAATAATTGCAATATTTAAATTAACTTGAAAACAAAACTACCCAATACTATGTGGGTAAAGTAAATCAAACTAGTTAAATAACTTTAAATTATTAATTGATATTGCGGACTCTAGACTTGGAAATGGCTACTCCATTTCCAAATACGCATTTGCAATAGATATTGCAAAGCCCTCATAAATATACCCAAGAAAATATAATCAAAAATTGCCCGAACGGCAAAATTGGAGAAGGTTGTGGTGATTTCAGGCAGTACCCTTAATAAATTCGATAAACTTGATAAATTAAATAGTAATAAGCCGACATAAAAAAAAAGCCGGTGTTTATTCGAAATATCTACGTGGTAGCAAAAACAATGCAAAAAAAATGAATCAATGTGAATCAAACTCATTTAAATCCAAACAACAAATTAGGAAAGTGAATCTACCATCGTAATAACTAATAGTAGCTTTTACTAAATTAACCTAGTTACATTTAAATGATTGAATAAGAATTAAAAATTAAATTCCCGAAAATGTGGGTTATACGACTTACCTGAAATCACTCACCAAACCGACTCTCTCTCGAAATTCGAAATTCTCTCCAAGTAGCGAGTTCGGGGTCGATAATAATGTTCGACACCTACTCTCAACTTAAATTGGCGAGAGCAGTTGTCTCGCTCTCTCTCTCTCGAATTGCTACGGATAACGAGGGTAACGAGGACGGTGCACTCGTTCAAAATTTTTGAATCGTAGCGGGTCAACTACAGGTACACAGTACTAAGGAGGTAGTTACACGTTTGTTAAGACCCCGTTACACTGTGAATAAATATTATAATTACAAAAATATTTTAAAAGGAAAAACGTGAATGTTACGTTACAATTTGTATTATATGAAATGTTTGTATTTGGTACACGGTTGAGTGGAACAGCTATGCTAGACTCCGCCGAGGCTTATTAAAATAAAGACGTTCATTATTATTAAAATAATTGAAATGGGGCATTTTAAAAAGTTAGTCGCACCGAAGAGAAATCCAACCTCGAGTCTAACCAATAATATTTAAAAAACCAACAAATATTTATGATTATGTTATTAAACCTTGTTTTGAAGTTTTTTAGCTGAATTGTTATTTATTATTTGATTTAGGGACGATACTGTGAAGAAAAATACTGAGTATCTACAAAGCGTGGAAGATAGGCAAAAATTGGATGGCTTATATGAATGTATCTTATGTGCATGTTGCTCTACGTCTTGTCCAAGCTACTGGTGGAACGGAGACAAATATTTGGGACCAGCAGTACTCATGCAGGTAATATTTAAATCTTGAGTAAATTCAATTTACAATTTTATTTTCACCAAATCCTGACTTATTTGCGTTTACGTGCATAGTAACGATTTATTGATGACATGAGTTGAAAATTAAATGACTGCGTTAAGATTCTTAATGCAAATATTATTTACAGGCTTATCGTTGGATTATTGATTCAAGAGATGAAGCTACAACCAAAAGATTGGATAAAATGAGAGACCCATTCTCTGCTTTTAGATGTCATACTATTATGAACTGTACCAGAACTTGTCCAAAGGTATTTATTACATTCATAGCACTATATTTTGATCAGTGGATAAGTTCACTTATTGTAGCGTACATAAACTTTTTGAGAAGTATGAACAATAGTTATTTATGCAACAAGCGCAAAAAAGTAAGTGTTAACGAGGCCGTTAGGCCGAGTTGGACAACACGTCGAGTGCAATAAACACTTTTTGCACAAGTTGCATACAATATTTTTTCTATGTTCATGCAAAAAACAAAAAAAATTTTTATTTAGGCGACTATAGTCTATTTTTATATTTTTTGAAGTTATTCCTCGAGTATATATATTTATATTTTCACCTAATTAACCTGCTTATAACTTCTAAACAGCTGAAGGTAAAAAACCACCGTCATCCCACGATTTTTTGCAATTTCATCAATTTCATATTTTTTGAATTTCTCTTTATGAAGGGAACACAAATGATACAGTTCTTTTCTCACAGAACCGGGATGGAACTTAATATTCTTTGAATTTAGCCAATTCTGTAAATATTTTTTTACTATTATACAGTTCTGAGGAAGAAGATCTATAATTTGTTCGAACCACTCTTTAAAGACATCAGCATTCATGTCCTCATGGTAGTCACCGGTACGAGTAGATTCAAAAATCAATAAACCACCTTTAACAAAACCGTTTGAACTACCATGTGTACTATTATTAGTCTGCGCCCCTTTCCTGATGGTGGATTTAAACCAATAGATAAATTATTTAAAAAAGCCTGTCTTTGACTTGTAACAGTTTCATCTTGCCAAAATTTATTTGGTTTATGTCCCTCGTTGATCCATGTTTCATCTAAATAAAATATATTTCTTCTTTGGTTTCTCATTTCTTTTATAGTCCTTAGGTAATTTCTTCTCCATACTACAATATCGCTTCTTTCTATTAAAATAGACTTTCTGGAATGCTTTTTCCATAGAAAACCTATTTCTTTTAAAAGTTTCCACAGTGTGCTTCGACTCATTTCAGGGTAATCCTTATCATCTCGAACCGTGGCAAAAACTTTGTCTACTGTCGGAAATTCTTTTCTAAAGAAGAACGCATGCACTTTCTTTCAAAAGATTTTCTAATTGAAATTTTGGTTTTCCTGGAGCTTTACGTGCTGTTTGAAACTCGCCACATTTCTCTTCTTTAACAACTCTGTAAATCCTAGATTTCCCAACACCAAGCGTACTACTAACTAATTCCACTGTGTCATCAACACTTTTACATAAATGTTTGTCTGTAAATGATTTAAAACAAATATTAATGTTTTTTCATTAACTGTTAAAGGACCGATTTTTTGTCGTTTACGCGGCCCTTCCAAATTTTCCATGATCACACTAGAATTCTCTCTGCACCTTGCAAGTTGCAACTAAACGACATTTAGTAAACTGTCAAGAATACACAACTTGGACCTCCTTACTAAATGGAAAACCTATAATCGCATTTTCAGTGAAATTTGTTGGGAAGGTATTTATCTACTTATAATTCGATTACTGTAAGAAATTCTTGGAATTAAAATAAAACAAAATTGGCAAATAGGTACTTATTGAAAATAATCTTAAGATACGGCTATGTAATCTTTAATACACAGGGCTTTTGGCCTGTCCAAACCTTTTTCTATTGTTCTGTACAGCTTATGTTTATAAAGGACCAATAAAAGACCCAAAACTTGTAATAGCTCAGGTACATTTATTACAATTTTAGGAAATATTTAGATTATTCTGTAAAAATATTTAAAATGACGGTACTAAGTTTTGCATTAAAAATGCTGTTTTATTGCTCTCTTATACATAAAAATAGACTATAAGTACAGAAGAATAAAAAGCGTAATTTAATAGCAAAATATTTAATAACTAATAATTAGCATCGATTAACATTGAAAAAGTAATATAACTATGGTAAGAAAAATAATTTAACCAAAACTTTAGGAACAACTGTGTTATGAACAATAATTAAGCTTAAACGTTGTTTTTGCCACTAATATTAAAAGTAAATGTACAATTTGTACAATTTTCAATATTAATATTTTTTAAAACGTAATACAATCTCACAGAAAATGAAAATGGACTAAATATTTGGCGTCGATTTGAATATTTATGTTTGTCATGATCATAAAACGCTGTAGTAAAATGACAGATGAGTGCAATAAAATTTTTATTGCACTAGTGCAATAAAGAACCAGTTTTTTCACTAAATATAGTTCAATAAAGTTTTGTTTTTGCATGAACGTAGAAAAAAATATTTAAAGGTATCGTAACAGTGGCTCACCGATTTTAGGTTGAATCGTAATATTTTAGATCAAATTTCCTTACAGTTACCATTAGGGCTGGGCGATTATCAAAATAAATAATTGATTATTTTCCATTAATCGAAAAATAATTAAAAATAATGGATTAATTGAAATAATCGATTAATCAAAAAAAAAGAACAATATTTTTGTTAATTTTTTTGGGATACACTGCTTAATAGATTGCAACGTGTTCTTCGAACAAGTCGTTAACAACAAGGTGTATTTAGATTATCAACGAAGAGCACGTCGCAATCTATCATACAGTGTGTCTCAAAAAGTTTTATACAAAAAAACAATTATTCTTGATAAAATGTTCCGATTTACTTGGGAATCCATTATAAAACATTAAATTTTGTGAAATGGATTGCGACGTGTTCTTTGAGCACGTCGTTAACAATAAAGGATTGAAAATAATCGATTAATTGGTTATCGATTTAAAAAAACTATACTAATTATTATCGATTTTGTAACGTTTAAATTTAGCCTTATAGCGGTTTTTCATAAATCCGTGTTCAGTAATTATTTAATGGGTCCTTCTATACCCGCGTTTTAACCACTGTGCTTTTGGGATCGATATTCGAACAGAGGAGTCCCTCTGCGACACTCTGGGTGAGCATGTGACTGCCCTGTATTCAAGATGTCGGTCTAGCGTTTACGATCTGACGTTAATTGTGGGTATATGATCAGTTTGGGGTATATAGGACCTCTATTTGAGTTTAGTTAGGCTATTTATTTTGTTTTAGAGGTTTGTTTGGTTATTTTAGCCCTTTCTGTCAAGAATTTATTTCGTAATAGAGGGCGCTGATGGGACATCTATTTGTCGCTAAGGTATGTTGGTATTACTGTTTTTTTTTTAAGTGACGTCGGTTTCCGCCCTTCTGGATTTTTCGAGATTGACATTCGACACGAAGTTTTGATTTGGAAGGTACTGTTTCGAAATTTATTGGAAGTCGTTTCAATCCATTTGGGATATTGCGAAGCAACTTTTTTGTTTTAAGTTACAACAATGTGGATTTGGTAGTATTTTTTTGGTGAACACATGTTGTAGGAGCTCTTAGGAGGATATATTTAACCACGTGTTGAATCTCATTGTGCCCACATATATATGTAGTCTTTCTGAATAAGCCGTTCACGAATTTGCCGTTCAATTGATCTGGTGCACCGTTTTGTCCCTCTTTTTTTTAGCTGTAAAAGAGGGTTCTTGTGACGGGCACACACTTCTTGTGACGGCTATCAGTCCTTGTGAATGGCCAACACTTCTTGTGACGAGCTAATACTTCTTGTGACGGGCCAACACTTCTTGTGACGGGCTGACTAGCACATCTTGTGACCAGCTAGTAATCGTCTAACGGGCTACCAACCTTTACGACAGGCAGGTTGATTTGTATGCCGAAGTAGGACATCAACCGTCTACTAGAGCAGCTGGGAAGAAGTCACGGTGTACCGCAAGTTTTGCTATCTTATTTTTTTTTATATTACTTATTACTATTTAATCTATTTTATTGGGGGGTGTTATTAGTACGTGTTTTATTCTAAACCTAATGTAAACGAGGTCTAGGGGTGTATGGTTTACAGTACGTTTTTATTAAACCCGAAACACGTCACCAAGAGCTCTTTGTGGGGTGTATTCTTAAGGGTAGTTAATATTTTTAATAAGTAACGGAGTTTTACATGTTTTTACCCCTAGCGTCCGTAAATAGTATGCTATTATTTGTTTATTTGCTAAATACAGTACACACCTCGTGTGTTACATTTTTACGATTGCCCCTAGTCCCATTTAATGATTTTTAAGTTTAATATTGCGTTTTAGTTGTAAATATTACACCCAGTGTTACTGGATTACTGTTAATAGTTGGGGAATCTGATAGTAATGTACTAAGTGATTTAGTTGTTATTAATTTGGTAAATATTAGTATATTTCATAGTGTGAACGAAGTTCACCCCCCATGTCAACACGATTTATATTTATATTATTAAACTTGGGTATATATTGAACTTATTATTTATCCCCACTTGCTAACTGTCAGCATCTATTTTTATGGTAAAGTAACTGATATAATATAAGAGGAGCATACTCGAATTGTAGCCGCTTGATGGCCTTGGAGAGGAGATGCTATAGTTTCCTATTTGGAGTTTGGTAGTGAACTGTCACATGGATTGTTGGATGTGAGTTTAAACTCCTGATCCCACTTAAGAACATAACTTTTTCTACGACTCACCCCTTCTTCACTGTAGTTAGTCGGCATCCAACTTTGGATTGACATAAATCCCACCTCAAGTGCTTAGGCAACCGATTTTCAAAAAAAGTCGATTTGCTTAATTCTATACCTGATAAAGACATTTACAAAAGAGATAACGAAAGTGCAGAAAATTTTTTTGATTCCTTATTACCTTTTTTAAAATAGCATTCGATGTTTCTATAAGGAAACAATTTATTTTGCTTCTAAACTAATGTGTTAAGTATTTGAATTTTTAATATAGTACGATTTTTAATTAAGATCTTGGACTATAATACCCTTTAAATCAATTAAAAATAAATGTGCTTTGGTTCAGCTCGCCAACTAATTCTGTATTACCAAAAAACCGATAAAAATATTCAAAATTTTATTTGAACTGTTCATAAATGTCAAATTTGGTTTTTGTAACCAACATATTTTGATCGTAACAAAGAAGCAAATTATCAATTGTACTGTACATTGCACGCACATTAGCATTAAAAGTATAAGAATGAGGCAGTACACTTCTCAGCATTACTCGCATGCTGTCAAAGCATTTTTTTATTATTTTATTCAATGCTAATTTACAATCTACTTCAATAAAGTAATAAGTAAATTTGATGGAAGTGGGTGGCTTGAGGCAGGTGTCGTCCACTGATGACTCTCTGGAATTCACCTAGCAGCTAGGTCTTCTGGCCAAAGTCTCTTTAAGCGTCTATCGATGAATGGTGGATTAAAGAGTTCGATTATGAGGTGGTTTGGATGGTTTTCACTGCGATTCATATATTTTCTGGAGTTTTGTGCAATCACATCATCTATGAATGGAATGTTGAAGTGTGCATGAAGAGTTTGGTTGGAAACGTACCATGGGGCGTTAGGTAACATTCGAATAGTCTTGGACTGGAACGTCTGTAGTATTTTAGTGTTAGATGGTTTGCTGCAGCCCCACAGCTCAATTCCGTATGTCCAGACTGGTTTGAGTATTGCTTTATAGATAACCATTTTGTTTTCTAATGAAAGTTTCGATTTTCTGTTGATTAACCAGCTCATATTTTTAACTTTTAGGTCGAGGTGCCGTCGTTTAGCTTTAATATGTGATTTCCAAGTAAGTTTTTGGTCTAAATAAAGTCCAAGGTATTTTACTTCTGTATTTATTGGTATAGGCGTATTATTTAAGTATAGTTGTGGACATCTAATTCTTCGATTTGTGAAATTAACTTGACAGGATTTGTTGGGGTTGACTTTAATTTTCCAGTGACTAAGCCAATTTTCTAGTTTGTTGAGGTGATTTTGCAGTTTGTTGGATGTTCTTATTTCATCTGTGTCTGATGCTAGTATAGCAGTGTCATCCGCAAATGTTGCCATTAATGTATGATCGCGGATGGGTATGTCAGCAGTGAAAATTAAGTACAAGAACGGGCCGAGTACACTGCCTTGAGGTACTCCGGATTTTAGTTGATGGTAGTTGGATAAAGTTTCTTCATATTTAACTTGGAAGTATCTGTCAGACAAATATGATTTCAGGAGGAGGTATGATTGGTCGGGTAGATGGGTTTTGATTTTAACGAGGAGGCCTTCATGCCACACTTTATCGAATGCTTGCTGTATATCAAGAAATGCTGATATACAGATTCGTTTTTCTTCTATTAGGAATACGAGGGAAACCTTATGAATGGATACAGTCTTACTTAATAAATCGAACTCAAATAACTGTAACAAATAGTCTAAAATCTGATCCTCTTCCATGTACAATAGGAGTTCCCCAAAGTTCAATTTTGGGCCCACTTCTTTTTATAGTTTTTATAAGTGATATAAGTAATTTTTGTTTAAGCTCTCAACAAATAGTTCAATATGCTGATGATACCAATATTGTAATGGCAGATGATCAAATTGAACAGGTCACTCAAAGTAGCAACGAGTCATCTCGTGAGTTTAACCAGTATTGTAAAGATAACGTTCTGGCATTAAATGTAACAAAAATAAACTTCATGCAATTTCTACCCAAAAACATATTACCAAATTACGAACCCTACTTGCACGTTGACAGAAAAACTATTCAAAGCATTGATGACATAAAATTTTTAGGAATAATATTAGATCCCAAATTAAATTGGGAAGCTCATATAAAAATGGAAACTTCAAAATTAAGTACTTGTTGTTATATCATCAAAAATATAAGGGAGACACTATCTTTTGATACTTTAAAACTATGCTATTTTGGTTTGGTTCATTCAACTCTACAATATGAGTTAATTTTTTGGGGTTCTTCACCATACTTTGAAAGAGCTTTTGTATCTCAAAAGAAGGTTCTGAGAGCCATGTATAAGGTGACACCAACAACATCATGTAACTTTTCAAGAAAATGCAAATTTTAACATTACCTTCCCTTTTTATTTTTCAACTAATTTTATACATAAAAGATAATGAGCATATATATAAGAAAAATGAAGTCTTGCACTCATATGATACTAGATTAAAATTTAACATCCATCATCCTTTTTCACGACTACAAATAAGCCAGCATTCACCAAAATATATTGGGATTAAGTGTTACAATAAGTTCAGTAACATATTAGAAGATACTACAGGTTATCATCAAATTAGTCGTAATGATTTAAGAAAACATCTTAATGATTTTCTTGTGAATAATGTATTTTATAGTATAGAAAATTTTTTGAACTTTTAAACTATTCTTAACATGAATTGTCCATTATACACCCTGTATAAGGTATTTACAAAAACATACCACATATTCCTTAGACCAAAATAAGTCGATTTAAGTAAAATTACCTTAGTACAAAGTTGCTTCGTTTGGGCTCCAGAGGGCCTTGAAGTTACAATTTTTAAATCGTTTTTCCCATATAAATTTAAAACGACATATGCGATTTTGCTGAAATTTGGTATATTGGTACAGTTTTATGTGGCAAAAAAATGGTATTAAAATTTTGTCCGATAATAATACATAGGCGTAGAACTTGATTTTTTAAATAATTGCACCTTTAAAAATTCTACGCCAATGGAAGAAAAGGAGTTTGAGTATGAAATTTAGATTGCGCAACTCATTTACTTTAAAAAAGGTACTCTTGATAAGACTCGATTACTCTCATGGTTTTCGCTAAATTTCTGTTTTAATAATTTAGAGTGTATAGGTTTCACAAAAATATTTATTTACAACATAATCAAAATAGAGATTTTACAAAAATTGTTTAAAATGTTCACCATTTTCACGCATACAAAGATTTATACGTCGAAGAAAATTAAAATGTATCCTTTCCATAACTTCTTCATCACCTCTAAGATTGTTTATTGCATCTTGAATACGTTGCCAGAGTTGTTCCTCATTTTCTACTGTGGATTTCAGATGTTCCCATAAAAAGTAATCCATCGGTGTTAGGTCTGGGGAACGCAGTGGCCAGTTTACAGGTGCATCATTACCTCTGCCTATCCATTTGTGTGGATAATGTTCATTCAAGTGGTTTCTAACGTTTAAAGAAAAATGTGGTGGAGCTCCATCTTGCATAAACCACATATCTCTCCGCAGTTGGAGAGGTAAATCTTCTAACAATTCTGGCAACGTATTTTGTAGAAAATCCAAATAATTTTCTCCAGTTAATCTTCGTGGAAGTATGACAGGACCAACAATGAAATTACCAATTATTCCAGCCCACATATCTTTTTTGAATTCGTGCTGAAAATGGTTTACCTTTATTGCATGCGGATTTTCAACGGCATAAACATGTTCATTATGAGTATTAGTTATACATCTTCTTGTAAAACCCGCTTCATCGGTAAAGAGAACCTTCTTGACAAAGTTTGGATCTCTTTCCCTTTGCATATTAACAAATCGACAAAAACCCAAACAAATTTGAGGATCATGGACTAATAATTCTTGTACTGGCTTCTTATGGTATGGATATAGCAATTGTTCTCTAAGCACTTTATGAACGACATCTTTACTTACTCCTAGTTCCCTTCCAATTCGTCGGGTGCTTAATTCTGTATCTTCTTCAACACGTTCTAAAATGTCTTCTTCAACTTCAGGAATCCTTACAAAACGTTCTCTTCCATTATCAACAGTGTTGGGAGCAAAGGAACCGGTCTCCCGAAGACGTCTCTCAACAGCAGCAAAAGTTGGGTAGCTAGGTACACAACGATTTGGAAACCTTTCAGAGTACACCCTGACACTCTCGAGCATTTTCTTCACAAAATCCTAATGTCAGTAACATATCGGTATATTCTACATTGGTATATTGTACATCTATATTAATAAACCACGCATTTGTTTTTTAATTATTGAGTCAGATAGAACACTTTCAATCGTTAACAAGAGATTAGGTGTTAAAACTTGACAATATTTTTATTTAGATGAAACTATGGAAACCAACAATAAATGTTTTTGTATACGTATTGCAGGCAAATAATTAATATTCCTCAAAAAATCGTACATGACAAGAATCGAGTATTTTTGTTAAAAGTCTCGATTAGAGGTGTTGAAGAAGATATGAAAAAAGTACATTTTTATGTTTTTCATCGTATAAAATTTTGTCCGATAATAATACATAGGCGTAGAACTTGATTTTTTAAATTATTGCACCTTTAAAAATTCTACGCCAATGGCAAAAAAGGGGTTTGAGTATGAAATTTGGATTGGGTACTCATTTACTACAAAAAAGTACCCTTGATAACACTCGATTTACTCTCATGGTTTTGACAAAGTTTGTATTTTAATAATTGTTTATGGTCTAAAATTACTAAAATGCAAATTTCGTCAAAACCATGACAGTAATCGAGTCTTATCAAGAGTACCTTTTTTAAAGTAAATGAGTTGCGCAATCTAAATTTCATACTCAAACTCCTTTTCTTCCATTGGCGTAGAATTTTTAAAGGTGCAATTATTTAAAAAATCAAGTTCTACGCCTATGTATTATTATCGGACAAAATTTTAATACCATTTTTTTTGCCACATAAAACTCTACCAATATACCAAATGTCAGCAAAATCGCATATGCCGTTTTAAATTTATATGGGAAAAACGATTTAAAAATTGTAACTTCAAGGCCCTCTGGAGCCCAAACGAAGCAACTTTGTACTAAGGTAATTTTACTTAAATCGACTTATTTTGGCCTAAGGAATATGTGGTATGTTTTTGTAAAGACCTTTTACAGACACCCTGTATATATTTTATTTTATTTTTTGACTGATAGGATTTGACATTATGTACAGGGTGAGCGAAAATCGATGTCTCAGCTCCATTATGGGACAAGGGAAAAAGATAGGAAAAAGTTGAAAAGAGGTTCTTAAATGGGATAGAATAAGGTCCGTTTTAAGCCCAATTTGCATATTTGTCCATATTTGGAAACTGAGGTAATGACGTCATCGATTTTTTTTTTCGGAAACATACCTGTATTTTTACAAATTTAAAAAGAGCTAATTTTTCTGAACAAATTTTATGAAGAAAAAAATTTGATATCTCATTCACTTTAAAAATTATAAGCAAATTTGTAAAAAAGAAACAAATAATATATTACTTACAAGAGAGAGAAACAAAGCTTGTATGCATAGTCAATCACTAAAACAAATTTTCAATGTGACCAACTCCTACTTCTAAACACTTATCCAATCTCCGTCTTACTTCTCTTACCGAAGCCTTACGTAACTTTTCTCTAGATAATTCATCGCAAGCAATTCTGATTTTGTCTTTTAAATGTTCCATGTTAACTGATGGTGTTCTGTAAACTTTATTTTTCAAAATACCCCACAAAAAGAAATCTAGTGGGGTCAAGTCCGGTGATTTAGGCGCCCACTGTATCGGTCCATTTATACCTATCCAATGTTCTCCATAAGTTTCATTCAAATATCGTTGGACAATTCTTGCTTTATGCGGTGGAGCTCCATCATGCTGGAAACACATATTTGCTCGAAGCTGTAATGGCAAATTTTCGAGAAGCACAGGCAATTGTTCTTGAAGAAATTGCAAGTATCGCTCACTACATAAAATTCCTTCGTAAAAATATGGACCAATCAAATGCCCATTAATAATACCACACCAAACGTTAATTCCGAAATGCCCTTGGTTTTCAATCGGATTGACAAAATGTGGATTCTCAGTAGCCCAATAATGTTCATTTTTTTTATTGGGCTTACCATTACTAACAAAACGGCTTTCGTCCGTCCATAAAACATGCTGAAAAAATCGATTTTCATACTCTAACGTTTCCATCAGTTGGGCAATATAATTCAATCTTCGTTGTTGATGTTGATCTGATAAGTATTCTAAGTTGTGAAGTTTATAATCGTGGTAACCATTTTCCTTCAAAATTTTTCGTACCGAACTATATTTTAAATTCAACTCACGACAGGCTTGCCGAATCGAATTTCTTGGATGGGTTTCAAAATACTGCAAAACAGTGGCAACAGTATTATCAGAATTGACTCTTTTAGCAATTTTTTTTCCCATTCGAGAAGAAAATGCCTTGTTATTTGAACGTAAATTGCGTTCCAATCTTGCAAATATTTTTAAGCTTGGAATAACACGTTCGGGGCATCTCTGGGCGTATAACTGAACTGCTCTTCTAGGGTTCTTTTGAGATTCCCCATAAACTAATAACATGTCGACTTTTTCGTTGTGCGTGAACATTTTTCAAAGCCAAATAACAACAACAATATTTGTCAACCATTAATTTAATTTGACAGATACGTCTTTGCTATTTGTTTCCAAAGGTGACTTGTTTAAATTGTGAATATTCTGAATTTTTGATCATACTTTTTTTTTGACAAATTTGCTTATAATTTTTAAAGTGAAGGAGATATCAAATTTTTTTCTTTATAAAATTTGTTCAGAAAAATTAGCTCTTTTTAAATTTGTAAAAATACAGGTATGTTTCCGAAAAAAAAAAATCGATGACGTCATTACCTCAGTTTCCAAATATGGACAAATATGCAAATTGGGCTTAAAACGGACCTTACTCTATCCCATTTAAGAACCTCTTTTCAACTTTTTCCTATCTTTTTCCCTTGTCCCATAATGGTGCTGAGACATCGAGTTTCGCTCACCCTGTACCTAGTGTCTTTGTATAGTGTATAATTCTCAAAGATGAATAAATTCTATTTCTATTCTGTTGATTAACCCGTACTGTTGTATGGTTGAGTGACTTGAGCGAAATCCAAGCATTTTATGACAGTAATTCTTACAAATATGTGCGTCATGCTTTCCGAAGCCATCTTAACATTGCTTGCAAACGGCTAGTGCCATCTACCTATGCAATTAAAAACTGAGTTGATATAACTTTGAAGAAACTTTGTCAATGACTAGGAGACCAAAAACAGTGTCAACTCATGAATGTTAAAAAGGTTGCTGAAAGCCTCTGCTAGTAGACCGTCAGATAATGACCGATTTAGGTGCCTCATTTTCGCATACAAGCCTCGAAGAGGGTTGAAAAGTACATAGATGTTGAGTAGAAAAAAATAAAATGTACGAGTGGCTCTTGGGGATAACATATGGAAAATTCGATTTTCCTTATCAGAAAAATTTTCCGACCCCAAAATGCACTTATACATTCGGGTCATTCAAGAAAATATATTTTTCGGACTAGTGACGACGTACGTTTTCATACATTCGATGGGCTTGTGTAGAAAAATCGGGCAAAATCTCGATTTTCCCTTAGAAGATTACGCCCTTATTACAACCCTTTAGCCACTTGCAACATTAAAGCCTTTGGTTTTTCAAAGACTAGTAACCAATCAAACGCCAAAGAATAAACCAGAAAAACACAATAGGGATCCTCAACCGAATTTACGACCAAGATTGGGAAGTAAAAATAATAAATAGCCATACCATCTTCCTCATTATCTTTAATAATTTTAATCTTTTTAATTTTGTTAATCTTTTAAATCTTTTAATTATTTTTAATCTTTTTAATCTTCTTATTTTTGTGGTAGGTATATTTCATTAAAAATTGTAATACTGTTATATCACAAATGGATCCATACATTAGAGATATAATTCACGAACCGTGCAATACTATAGAATTTATGAATCTCCAAGAAATTAATGAATACCACAAAACAATTACAACCAATACATTCAAAATATTCCATCAGAATATTTGTAGTTTAAATAAAAATTTCGATGAATTGAACATTTTTTTATCACAATTAAATCATTCTTTTGACGTTATAGTACTTACAGAAACACTTAATATTCCAGATATGAGTTTATTTCAATTACCTGGTTACAATTCAATTTACAATAAGGGAGATATTAACCGCAATGATGGAGTAGTAATTTTTATTAAAATACATTTAAAATGTAACCATAAAATAGTACAAATCGGACAGTGTAAGGCAATTCAAACAATAATTAAATTAACTAATAAAAACGAAATTCTAATCACATCTTTATACAAACCACCTCCAGTTAAGGAAGAAGAATTTGTTGATAATCTTCTGACATACCTGGAAGAATCAAAAATTAATTTAAAAATTAGTAGACATGTTTTTATAGGAGACATTAATATAAACATTAAACAACAGACAGATTTAGTATCCACATATCTAAATATTTTAGGTGAATATAAATTTGAATCTTTAATAAATAAATACACAAAAGTACAAGGGAAATCCAAAAGTTGTATAGACCACATTTTTTATAGTTCCGATAAATCGGATAATCACATAGCCGCAATTTATGATACTCAAATTACTGACCATAAAGCTACAATTGCATATCTCTCTTTAATAGCCGAAACAGCACAAAAAAAATCTTACATTAAGAAAATAAATCACATAAACCTAAAAGAAAATATAGAAAGCCATAACTGGGAAACATTCTATGACATAAATAATTCAAATCAAAAAATTAATTATCTAGTAGATACAATAAATACATACATGGATCAAAATACAAAACTCATTCATGAAAAAAAACAAACAAAGAAAAGAAAACAGTGGATAACTAAGGGTATTATTAATTCAATTAAAGAACGAAATCGATTACATAATATTTATAAAAAAGACATAGAAAATATTGAAAAAAAAGAAATCTTTTTAAATTATAGGCTAGTAACAGATAGGCTTATTAAAAAATCAAAAAGAGAATATTATACAAAACAAATAACACAAAATAAAGAAAACGCTAAAGGATTGTGGAAAGTTATTAAAGAACTGCAAGGTAATAATATAAAAAGTAACAATAATGAAATACAAGAAATACTCACAGAAAATGGCCATGCAGTAACAGAGCCAAAATTACTGGCAGAGGAATTCAATAATTTTTTTTGCCGAAGTAGGTATAACACTTGCTGATAAAGTGGGAATTCCATATACACATTCCCCTGTCAGAAATGTACAAAAAAATTCTATGGTCCTGTTACCAATGAGTCAATTAGAAATAAAAAATATTATTAGATCACTTCCAAATAAAAAATCACCAGGAATAGACAACATTACCACTGAAATTATTAAAGAAAACACCGAAATATTTACACCACTGTTAACACATTTAACTAATCAAATAATTACAAAAGGGGAATTTCCTAGTGAACTTAAAAAATCATTGGTAATACCAATATTTAAAAAAGGCAACAAGAAAATGTTAACAAATTACAGACCGATAACATTAATCACAACGTTTACAAAAATTATAGAAAAAGCATTAAACACTAGATTAAAGGATTATTTAAACAAATACGAAATCATATCTAATAAACAATTCGGGTTTCGAGAAGGGCTCTCTACAACTGATGCAATTCTGGAACTGTTGACAAAGATTTATCAATCGGTAGATGCAAATAGGCCATCCCTAACTGTATTTCTGGATTTTGCAAAGGCCTTTGATACCGTAGATCACGGACTATTATTAGAGGCCTTGGAGGATACGGGAATACGAGGACCGACTTTAAATCTCTTCAAAAGTTATCTTGAGAACAGATATCAGAAAGTAAAAGTTAACAGCGAATTTAGCGGAGAGAGAATGATAAAAACTGGTGTTCCCCAAGGTACCGTCTTAGGACCCACATTATTTTCAATATATGTAAACAACTTATACATACAAAAGACTGCAGGACAAATAGTGAGTTTTGCCGACGACACAGCCATTTATTATGAAGCCGACTCATGGGAGGAATTAAAAAAAATATGCGAAAATGATATAAAAGGAATAGTGGATTGGTGTACGCATAAGAAACTAACAATAAATTATACAAAATCATTTTTTTTGCCTTTTGCTAGCTATATTAATCATTTACCATCTTTTAATGACCTCAGTTTTACATATAACAACGAAACACTCACACTACAAAAAAAAATGAAATAAAATATTTAGGCGTTACCTTGGATTGTCACTTACGATGGGATAAACACATAAATAGCTTAACTAACACCTTAAGAATGTTATTATTTAAATTTAAATATCTTAAAACTATAATCAGTACTACATACCTAAGAATTATTTATTACTCGTTGTTTCAAAGTAGACTTCAGTATGCTATCATCTGTTGGGGTGGCGCAACAAAAAATCATATTAACAAATTGGAAATATTACAAAAAAGAATACTAAAAATAATACATAATAAAAAGGTTAGATACCCCACAGATCATTTGTTTGATGAAGTCAAAATTATGGATGTTAGACAGCTGTATGTATATGCAGTCACTTTATATACATACAAAAATAAACACAATTTACAGAAAAGAACATATTCTTACAACACCAGAAATAAATATTTAGTATATACTCACCTTGTCAATAAATCAATTTCCCAAAGATTTTACCTATATTTAAATGGAAAAATCTTTAATTTTCTTCCAGATATATATAAGACATATTTATATACAATAAATTCCTCTAAGCTATTTAAACAAATATTGAAAAAATTCATAATAAATAGTGACAGAAAAGCTATGAGAGCGCTGATCGATTAGCAAAAAAAAAAAGAAAAATTTAACTGTGATAAAATGTGTTATTAGATCTTGGTGTTTGTACTGTAAAATATACTTCCTTTTAATCCACTATAGTTTATAAATTACTTTTATTGGTTTTTTTTTGTTCACTTATTCTAATTATTAAAATATATTCAATTTATTGTTTTTATTATTATTATTATTAATATTATTAAAATTATTTTTATTATCATTATTATAATTATTATTATGATTATTATTATTATATAAGTCTATAACTGAGTTATTATATTGTATGTTTCTAGTTATTTTAATATCCGTTTTATATTTTTTTTTTAAATGTATTTTAGAATCAAATAAGCACACAATATTAAGTTAACATTAGGTAATGATTTGGCAGCCCATGCGCAACCAATTGGTCATAAATGGGCGACCAGTTTACATATTATTTGAACTTTTTAATGTATTTTATTATTGTATATGGATACTGAATGCTAAATAAATTTATTATTTATTATTATTATTATTATTAATTAATCATATAGTGAAAATGGCTTGCGTGGAAAAATGGGCATCAAATAATATTTCGTTTTTGTTAGGGAAAATAGAATTTTCCATGTGTTATCCTCAGCAGCCACTCGTAAATTTCCTTTCATTCTACTTAAAATCGATGTACTTTTCAACCCTCTTCGAGGCTTATATGCGAAAATGGGGCACCTAAACCTGTCACTATCTGACGGACTATAGTAAGAAGTGTGAAGAAAATAAATTGCAATAAACAAGAAAAAACGGCAAGACTCGTTAACAAAAATCAGTATTAAAACAGTGAAAAATTTTAATAATTATTTTCTTGTTCCCATTTAAATTTAAAATATTAATAAATGATAAATTTGACATATTAAATACATTTATAATTTTTTTTTGATTTACAGGGTTTGAATCCAGGTAGAGCAATTGCTGAAATTAAAAAACTTTTGGGAGGAGTAGCTAAAAAAGAAGAACCTCATCTTAAAGCTGTTGCTTAATTATCAGTCAAAAAAAAGAGTAATTTACTTGTCGAAAAATTTATAAAAATATTAGTCTTTTAATTACATATTTGATGCACATTACTTGTGATAAAAATGTGACATTAAAGCAACTGTATCTTTGTTGTTTCTAATAACTAATTAGGTAACTTCAGTATTTTTTTTTTCTTTAGGTCTTTATAAGCATAAAAATTATATTAAAACTCTTGTACATTTCAGACTTTTTACTGATGCTTGTTTCTTAATTTAACTCTAATTTTTATTTTTAGTATTAATAGTACCAGTTATATTTTTTTTCAATTTAAATTCCTCTAGTAAATAGTCTCTAAAAATAACTAACCTTGAAAATTATAAATGTTTTCAATTATTTGCACTAAACAGCATGAAAGGTATGCACAGTTGTCACTCAAAAAAAGACCAGCAGTTTTATGTAAAAGGCTAAAATGTACGAGTTCTTTTAGTTCAATGTTATTTTTCGATATTTATCTGTCTTGTTATTTAATTGGATAAAATAAAATATTTTGTTTATTTGCCTTATTTTTTAAATATCCTGCAATTTTAAGTGGAAATAACAAAAATGCTACTGGTAATTTATACAGATATAGCTAGCCTGGAACTAGACGTCTATGTAGCAAAAAGTAATATGGGAGAAAAAGCGACAAACGCGTTTGCTTATACTCTCTACTTAATATTTAAAACATAGTGTAACATGTTACACGATGCTGTGGCTAAAGGGTATAAAAATCAATATCGAGTGAGGAACAACACTTTTTTTTGAAATTTATTTTATTATAATTTTTTTTTTATGAAAATTGTAACATAGACCAATATAGAATTTTAAATTCTTTTAAACTTCAGTTAGTTCGTCACCTCGAAATGGTGGTAGTACGTCCAAGGTGTCTTCAACTTCACCTCTTCGGTTGTGGTGGGGTAGAGAAACGTAAAAGGGATGATGAATTGGTGGTACATATTGAAGCATTTTTTTAATGTCTTTCATTTTATTGAACGACAAAAGTTTTGTTTCCGTTGCAGGCTCTGGTGCGAAACTTCTCAATGTTTCTAACAAATCACACAGATTACCACTTTTGTTTAGTTCGGCTGACTTGTAAATATCACTATAATCATCGTTGTACTCCATAACTGACGATCCCTTTGTAAATTTTATTTTTCGCATTTTAGATATCATGACACCCAATCGAGTTAAACTTTGATATCCTTTGAACACTCCGTGCAAGTGTTCAAAGGACACAAATTTTCCCACCATATTATTTACCTGGAATGGGTTATGTTTCTTGTAGTTTTTAATTAAATCTATCTATTCTTCTGGTGTGTAGAGATTGCTTTGTTTCTTTTGAGCTCGACTGATAAAAGAAAAGTCGCAATCGTTGGGCAAATATGTATGACCCGTAACGAGATAATTGACATATATTTCTTGAATATTTGGCAGCACATTTACCTCAGATAAACAAATGAAAAATAGATACCTAACGGGCGCCGTTTAACACAGGCTTTGTTTGAAGCCAGTATCTACAAACTTTTGACAGCTGTGGTACTGCGGTCTACATGGGCGTATCAAGTAGTTTTTTCATCGGAATCCGAAGGATTATTTTGTAACGGACGGATTTAAAGAAAAATGTAAATCAAACATAAAATTTTATTTTACAAAAAGTAAACTAAGCTATTTTTTAATGAAATTATAAGGAAATAACACGTAATGTAATAGCTTTCTATGTGTTCTAACTTAACTCTTTAATAGGTAGCGATATTTGAGTTCGTGTGTAGATTGTAAAATACAAAAATAATAAAAATAGGGATAAAGGCCATTTTTCGGCGCAATCTATTAGGTTAGGGCATATTATATGTTAAAATGGAAGTCTTCCTTCTGGCATTTTGACAATATGGATACAATAAGTCTAAGTATAATTACATTAAAGTTTATTAATACTACAGCACGTTAGGGTAACCATACATACAGCATTTCACTATATTTGCTGCGTTTGAAAAGTAACCTCCTTTTACTCGAAGCCGTTCTTTTATTATATCTGTGGCTTCTTGATAAGATCTGCTCCGTGGTCTTTTAATGCAGAGCTGGTACGTCTAGTAAGATCTATTTACTCCGAATTAAATTTAAGAGAGAAATATTAATAAAAAAACTTCAGACAGAAATTAGAACATGGTTTATTTTTTAGTGAAAGCAAAAGGCGAAAAATATCACAGCTAAAAATGCACTTTACTTTGCAACAAACGCCACTATACGAGAGATCAAATTTGATTTAAAAGAAAGGTTTAAGTGTATCATTTTAATGAAAACCGAAAACAACCAAATCCATAGCCGGTCTTTTATTTCACATAATTTCGATGATCATGTGACTAAAAAATCTAGCTCTACTCCGCTCCAGGAGGTACTTTTTAAACGTAGAAATTGTACAACCCTTTTTACTGAAATGTAACAAATAAGACAAAAGCGTAATACATATGACTTCTCTGTTGTATTAATCTAAAAAAATAGGTCCACCGGTCCTCGACGTGATTTCTCTGTGAATGGTATCTTTGGAAACTTAAAAAAAAGTCTTCACCTCACCAAAGTTCATCATCAATGTTGTATTATCCAGCATTGGGCTAAACTAAACATGGTCACCCTACAGTAAGTATACCTACCTATATACTGTTGATTTATGTTTATTCAGAACATGTTTGATAAACAAGTATATACTATTCAATCATTTTCACAAAATCATGTTGAAAAGTTTAGCTAAAAGTAGCTGGTTTACCCTGTTGAATGCCTTGAAAAAGTCCAGTCTCAGTAGATGATTTGTTAAATGGATGTCAAAATAAATTCAGAAATACCATGAGGGCAAAAACTTAAGCTTTTACGGAGAATTTAAAGTTTTCGAAAACCCCTCTAACATTTATGTTTCGTATCAATATCACATTTATTATTAAAAACAAAAACAATTTATTGATTTGATGAGTAAGATAAAATGGAGTGGTTTTACCGTGCAGTTCTAGCCTATGAAGATCCAAACATTAAAAATGGTAATACATACGATTTTTGTTAAACAAGTATAATCACAGGAATTAAAGAATTTAATATAACAATAGCAGTGAGGTATTAATATAATTAATTGTATGAATTAAACTTTTATAGGAAATAGAGGATTTCTTAAAAAAAATATAGAAATCAACTAACTAAAATAAATATTGTATACAAAACATGATTCTAAAAACAATAATATTAATAAACGGAAAAAGGTATAGGGCGAAGGTCATCAAGGTAGTAATAGTGGACATTTCCCGAAAAAGAAAAATTATAAAAAAAGGGAATGTGAACAGTAGTCACGTGTTTCTGACTATTGGTCTTCATCGGTACGGTGGCAATACTAACACAACTATAGGAAAGTAGCATTTCAAGAAAATTGCTGTTAAAATTAACTGTGTATGTTTACATAAGGAAGCAAAATAATATCAATTAATACGCCTTAAATTTGGAATAGAATACAATGTCTGGTCAAGTTGTATTTGAATTTTGTATCTTAAATTGCGATTTTTTTTGAGTGGCTTTGGGTATTTTGTATTGATGGTGCGATATATTCATTTTTAATTAGGCACATAACGTAGTATTTACATTAGTATTGAAACATTAATATATCAATACTTAAGTTAAAAAAATTACAATGGTGTCTGGTGCCGCCTATGTCTTTCATTTACTTACCAATGAAAGGAGGTAAAACCACCCAAAATGTATCTTTTAGAACAAATAATACACTTCTTAGTCATTTTTACCCTTAAAACTAATAAATATCGTTTAAAAAACACACTAGAAACTAAAAAACTTTAATAAGGCGTTCTGGGAATATAATAACACAGAAATTTTAAAATCAAAATTGACAATTCCCAACTGCTTGTTGACAGTTGTGAGAAAATTTTGGCGCTGCTATTTAAAATAGACGAATCACATCGAAGACCATAGAGAAAGAGAAAGTAATAGATAAAACGGTTCATACTGGATTCAAACAAATCCAGACCGTTAGGCATCTATTATTCATTTGTTTATCTGAGACATTTACCATGTACATCATAAAATAAAGCATATTCCAGTTACGGTTTTGACCACCACAACAGTCACAAAATACTGGTACAAACAACTAACTACCTCCTGGGACCCTCTAGCACCCTTAGTTTCGTACCACAGATTCATAGATACTTTTTCTCCATCATGTTGATAGGAATGTATTCCAAAGTTAAGGACGTGCAGTTGCCTTAAATAATAGACCTCCCCTGTATTTAGGTGGGGCAATGGAAGTGTCCGTTCTAGATCGAAAGTAACTAATACACTTGTACTTTCGGGCTGCAAGCATTCTATTTTAAAATCATTTAAGCTTTTTCTAGCGTTTGCAGCTATCTCAATGTGCTCTTTCTGTTTTCTTGTAATTTCTAGAGATTTTGCCTCATCGTTTTCAGAATTTAAAGCAATTTGGAAAGCATCGCAAAATTTGCATGTGTCCTTTTTGGGGATATAAAAATGCAGGTTGAATTCTGTTCTAAATATCTTTTCGTACAAAGATTTTTTCAAGACCAGTTTTCCGTCAGCCTCACATTTATTTTTGAATAAGGTATACATCTTTGTTACCGTCAATCTAGGTTTTAAATACAATCGACTTGAAACCCTCTCTCCGTAATGACTTCTGTACTGTCGTCGGGTCTCGCTCGGGTGAAGGTCGTTTTGCCCTGACCCCGCTCTTTCGCTAAGAAGGGGTCGTGAGGGAGATATGGCCGTACTAGTGGATAATTCGGAGAGCGTAGCGAACTCCTCGACACCACCAACACTGTGAAGCACTTCACCAGGGAAACTTCCCCCTGAGGAGGGGCGTTAAAGCGGAGGATCGCAAGAGAGTCGAGGAGAATGCGCAAACACGGCTTATTTCTCACCACTCTGCTAGAATTCTCTTTCCTTAGTAAACCCTTATGTTGGTCGACTCAGACAATCGTGGGTGATGGATTTTAAAACTTGAAGTAATCCTTTTTGGCTATTTGGACACTGACCGGCACAGAAAACGAATTTGCACTATATTCGCGGCGAGAGAACTGTACACGAGAAAAGTTAAAGATCTACTGCCGTTTTTGCGGGAAACGCTTATATTTATGTGTCTAATTCCTGGCTCCGCCCATAAGTAAAACAATTATGTAATTGGCTAAAGCTCTTTGGAATCGTTTGAAATTTGCAACGGCTGTATATTTAAAATTTAAACTATGTCTTTTTAGGATGAATAATAATGAAAAAGAAGAGTTGTACGTGGGTGTGAAATATTAATAAGACATAGTTTGGACACGCGAATCAATTTGGATTTTTGTGTTGTTTGAAATATTTCTGCGTATGTAGATATTTCATTCGGGTATAAATGAAATACGGAAATATGAATGTTCGAAGTTGTTCCCGTGAGAAAGAGTAACTAGTCTCTGAACTTTGGGATTAGTTCGTGATTGATTATTTAGTATGAATTTAATATTAAAAATTAAAATAACTTTTCTAGCTTTCGAGTACGAATGCTAGATGTAAAACCACAAGTACTTGTGTCGACGTAAGAGTGACTCTATATGTGTGACTGCAAAAATGAGTGTTTGCGGATTCGGTTAATTGGGGTACTTGTATGGTGTCCATACACATAGGGTATTGTTGCGGAGCTGCAACTCGGGTAAGAATTGGATCGACGCTACGGGACCCTATGACAGTACCTAGGAAAGCTTTTAATATGATCCCTTATCCATTCTAACTTCTCCTCTGAAATCTTATTCCCTGGGACTTTCTTTCCCCTCTGATCTGGTGATGGAAGCGTGCTACCATCGCGATTTTTAATCCTTAGTGCGTAGTCCAAGCGGTGGTTGCTTATTTGCAATACTCGCAGAAAAAAACTCTTGCAAACCTTCTGATTATGTAACACAAACTGTCTTGTACATAGTTTGCGACTAGCTGGTTGATTCCTGGGTCGTTTGCGTGGCCTTGTTGGTGCCACGGTTTTTACAGTACTACACAACCAAGCTGTTTGAGCATCCCAGGATTTTAAGCCATAAAACCGTTCATGTATTTTTTTCTGGATATCATCAAGTACTTTTTCTTTACATTTTAGTCGGCAGGTACACTCGCTGGCGATAAACGTTTTAGATGCCACAACGTTACCTCTAATATTTATGTATTCTTCAACGGCGTCTCTTTTTGCTTTTCTAATATTTTTTGCCCAACACCTTTCATTCCTTAACTTCTTTCTTCCGCGTTTCGTAACTTCTTCCACTACTTCATCTTCTCCAAGGTTTTCCATATTTATAACATTTAATGCAGGTGTATCCTTATCGGACTCTGCAATCAAATAAAATGCAATTAGGCGTTCCTCTACATGATTATTTACCATATTCTAGACTAAGAATACCTAGTAGCTTTTCACTTTTCATCTAGCGCACAAAATGAAAAATTTTCCGTAATAATATTAAAAACTATTAGAAAGTACAAAAAATACAATTTACAGACATTACAGAATAATTTTTAAAAATATTTAGAAGTGCATTTTTTTTTTAATTTGACAACCTCGTATTTACTCTACTCGCCCACAACTGGATCGCCGGCCATATCGGAATTGTCTGTTGGCTCATAGTCATCGTCGCTAGATCCATGAATCACTTTCTTCGTACGCGTGCAATGCAGCAGAAACAATTCTGCGCGTACGAGATGTTCCAACATTATTATCAGCCATTATTCAATATACAATCTGCATACAACAAACTAACAGCAACACCAAGAAAAACAACAAACCGCTAAAGTACCGCTCGTTCTCACAGGTTGCTTACAACTCAGCAGATACAATGTTGCCAATACAGTAACGTTTGTCATGTAGAGCAGGTTGTTGCTTAGACCACTATAGAATTCTTCTAATTTTTAAACTAAAGTGGTCTATGTTACAGATCCTTACATAGACCACTCTTGAATGACTTGAATATCAACTTTTCTAACGAAGCTAAAGTGAGATATAGTGTTTATACCTGTTTAATATGAATTTGTAACATAGACCACTTTACAACTGATAGATTATTGCTTCTAATATTCAAACCTGATGTTAATTATATTTTGACAAAAATGTAACATAGACCACTCTAGTTCCAGGCTAGCCATATGTTCACAGTTTTATTGATCATGGTAATACTACATTATCACTTCAGACTATCTGTATCTGTAACGTGTGGAGGGTGGGTTACCCCCACGGCACTTATGCCTCATTAGGCTCATTGTGCATCCTCCTGAGATAATAGGCACCTCCTAGCTCGTGAGCCAGCCTACAGATTTTATGTAGTTGACAACGTCGCCAAGAGGTGCTTCTCTTATATCGGCCGGTGTTGGCCGATACTCGCCGAACACAAATCTTCTAATAAATGAGAGCGTCGGGCAACCGTAAAGTATATGCTCGATGGTCTCATCTTCTTGTTCGCACCCTCTGCAGAGAGCGGATTCTGACAGCCCTATTAGACTGGGCCAAAAATATAAAACAATTTTTTTTCTTAGCGGAACTATGAAAATATTGTTCATGACGACAGAAAATTTTTTTTCTGAAAGTTTGAGCCCTTAATAATAATATTGTGACCTCCCACCCCCCGGTATTGTAGATAATTATTAAAAGCCCGTATTTTAATTTAACTACTTCTCTCCCCTGGTAAAATTCAAAGAAATTCATACTTACTGTATATGGCCTTTTCCTCTAGTAGTGTACTAATCGTCTAGTTAATTAATTGATAATTTATATACCCACGTTGTGAAAATGTTAATTAAATAAACCAGGATTCGATGCAAAGTTTGGTACAAATTTGTGAATGAAATAATGCTCAAAGTATATTTAACTTAATTTATTTTCTTGATCTCCAATAAAATAAATATGTACAGATTATTTTAATATAAGGTGTCTCGCCCAAACAACAGGCCACAGGCCACTTGCCATCAAATATTTGTAATAAACAATTCTTGAGAATAGACAGCAGACGTCCTCAGAATTGCACTATCTTTAATAATTCTTTGTTTCGTTGTTTTCTTTTTTTTTATATAGGTGCGCTTACTGAGATACCTTCGTTGCAATAACAGGCGGATATCCCTTATGTTTCAGCCTCACCTAGGGGGGTTTTATGTAGATGTAGTCTTACTAGAATAGAGCCAGAGCAATACTAGCGAACTACCCCTTATGTTCAGATCTACCTACGTTGCGAAGATTGAGAGATAATTATCTAAGATAGTCCGACCCTGTAGTAACATCAAGCATATTCGGATAAATGTGAGTCTAGTCGTCCGATGTGTCATTTACCCCAATCAGCTGAGCTGTTATTTGCGAGGGTTCATTGACAGTTCGGTAACCAGACTCTTATTATCTTTTACGGTGATATATTAATTTGAAGGCAATATGGCCCATAGCATACACATCTGGACGAGTTAAATGCGACGTCGGCTAGCAATAAATTCCTCAAAGGTAAAGATTTACCATTATTGAATAATAATGAGTTATACAATAATACTCATTATTATTCAACAATAAATTCTCATTTTTACAAATTTAATTTGGTTGTTATTAACTCACCATCGGATAAACAGGCCGTTGGGTTGATATTATATCGTCTGTTTCTATTTCAGACATTTTATATTTTTGTATTCTGGATAATTAGCAGGACGTCGGATAAAGAGATGACGTCGAGAGTCGAGACGTTGGGCGTCGGGATGAATATAATGGTAGGAAATACTAAGTGGTGTTAGAAGTGATATCGTTGGGACGTCGAAAGGTAGGGAAGTAGAACGGAGAGGCGTTGGGCGTCGAGACGTTGACACCTTTGGGAAATAGGAGGTATTGTGGGATAGACGTCGTTTAGGAAGAGCGTTTAGGAAAGGTACAGACTGTATAACTAGGTACTGACAGTAAGGTGATTGCTTTGAATGTAAAATAACAAATGTATGCTTGCACATCAAATGACAAAAATTGAAATGAATCTGAGCTCATTTAACTCTGGTTTTTATACACAGTTTAATCGTTTTTGTGACGTCTCTATCGTTTTGTTTCTCATAGAAAATACGAATTTAGGTGGATAGGGGGGTGGTTCATTTATTACTTGCCTTGGAAAGTTTGTGTATCGAAAACAACGTTCCTATTCAAAGCTGACTTAAGATAAGTGCGTTAAGAGTTTTAATGATTATTACTTCGTGTTGTATGGTGGTTTTAGATTGCGTTCCCAGACACTTTTAAGAAATTGGATCTCTGGGTTATAGATGTTATTTATTAGGTGTCGTAAATAAGATTTAATTATCTGGGAGATTTATGTTAAATGAAGAATTTGGTATTTAATAAGAATGCAACTTTTTTAATAAAATGGAATTAATAAATGATTATGGTACCTGGGTGCGGTAGGTTACAATATTAAGAGGTGTATCATTGCAGTTATTGATTTTTCAACAGTTGTCGCTTTTTTGCATAAATTTCGGAAAAAATTCTTTGTAATCTTAATATTTAAGTTCATTTTGGAAATCCCAAATGCAAAGTGAAAAATTGAAAATATATACCAATGTTTAAGGCTCGATTACAAAGAATAGACTCGTCTTACGAAAATTTACTAAGAGAGCTTTTTTGTGGGGAATTTAATTTCCTACAAAATTGACCAAGTCCGAAATTTATGCAAAAAAGCGACAACTGTTGAAAAATCAATAACTGCAATGATGCACCTCTTAATATTATTATTAAGGGCTCAAACTTTCAGGAAAATTTTTTTTGTCGTCATGAACAATATTTTCATAGTTCCGCTAAGAAAAATTGTTTTATTTTTTTGGCCCAGTCTAAGCCCCATAATATGGAGATGCTTTCGTACTTGGCAATGACCAGTCAGAATGCCTGTGACTAGGCAAAGATTCTGTCTAGTCATAGTCAACTATTTGTTTGCTGCAGTGTTGCCAGGATAACTTAAGAGCTCCCTGGCAACTCTGCAGTTTCTTGTTTCATCCCATCTTTCCTTGAATTTCACAAGGGAATGTTCTTTGATTAGGTCTGTCACTACCGAGTTTGTCAGGCTAATAGAAGGGCCAGGTCCAAAAAGGGTTTGGATGGCTGCTTTCTTAGCTAGTGAATCAACAAGTGGCGTGACCTTTGATCCATCTTAAGGTGACCACATTGTTAATGGATACTTCGGCCAAAGCTTCGTGACATTCTAGTACTGACCCTGAGTAAATTCGTGGTCTGTTCAGGGTGAGTAGTGCTTGTCTACTATCTGTATAGATGAGCATGTTCCTTCCAGTGATATTGTTTCTGGTTATTTCTTTTGCTGCTATGAGAATACCCGTTAAGCTCTGTTTGAACTACACTGGCACTATTGCTCACAGACCATTTTATGTTTAGGTTTAAGAATCTGGAGTATATTCAATATCCTGAGCCTTGTTTTGTTTTAGAACCGTCGCACTATTGGTAAAAAATCGGTCAAAAGTCGATTTCCGAAATTTAGCACTACAGCTCCCAAACCGATTTTTTTTGTACACGAACAACCGTACCGTAGATCCGACCCCCCCACCAACCTTAATTGTGCGTTGTCTCGCTTACAATCAGTTGCGTACAATCATTGTGTAAATCGCATGTCGCTATTTTCAACTATACTAATTTTTCGTGTTTGTTTTGAAGTTAATAGAAGTGAGTTTTTGCCAACTGCAGCAAAATTGATTTGGATTATGGAAAAAGAAGGTATGTACTCTGTTTTAAAGCATTAATATCTCACTATTACTTCAATAGTCATTTGTCTAGAATTCGACAGAAAAATATGAAAAAAAGTGTTTTTTTTAAGGATAATTTTAAAAGGCCTAAAAGTTTATGTGCCGTGTGTAGTCAGGCAAAGATTTATAAAAATATGGAAAGTATAAATAGTCCTTTAACACATACTGAATACAATCTCTCCACTTTTTTCCACCATTTTGTTTTAATAATATTTTAGTTCATGTAGTGCTAAAAATATTTAACAATGAACTTAGGTTGAATGAAGTTTTTTTTGTTACAGGGAAAGTTATGGAATTCATCAGGAGTGCTTTGTATGATACAATGGAATCTTTTGTTGGTACTAATTACGATGAAAAATTGAAATTACTGGAGCAGCATTTAATAGAATCTACAAAATACCCGGAAGAGAAAAAATCCATATTATTTCGTTCTTTCAAACATTTTAAGAGTGATTTTAAGAAAAGATAGATTGCGTCCAACTATAATCATTCGCGTTTCATTAAAAATAATGAAAAATGGCTGGCGGGATGTTTATCTTTTCTTGATTGGGCTCCCCACAAAAGAGGACGACCACAGAAGGAATTTCAAGAATTAAGCGAACGCAGTAAACGACGAAAAACCATGGATTTATGAGGGCGCATACCTGTGGAACAATTGGCTTTTGCTACTAGTGTAAGTCAACGAGCAACTGATAATACAGAGGCTTCAAACATAATAATAATATATTGTTTCACGAGTGACGAAAAAATGATTTTCGACGAGTAAAACACTATACTTTTTCTACGAACTCTATTATGTCATGTAGGTACCTACTAAAATGAAAAAAAAAAAAAAAAACGTTAGCAAATGCTTTATTTTGTGTTAGGAATAACAAAAAATTAACCAACAATTAAATATTTCAGAAATATTACTTATTATTTAAATATTGATTTATTGTTATATTTGAACAATTGTTCAAAATTATGGGGGTATCACACTCAAGCTTTTTATTTTGAGGTAGATGCCGACATATTTGTTCTACTGTTAAATGTCATTTCAGATGACGATGCGCCATAATCGGATGAACTAGTAGTTTCCTTATTTTGTACAGATTGTAAAATTTTGGTTTGTATTTGGTTTTTACTGTTCGTGGATTCATCAACATATCCTTCCGCAACACTACTAGATTTCCAACCACCGTGCTTTTTTAACAGAAGCAAGTCACCTCCTGCATCCACTAATACCGGTGTGAAGTTAGTAGCCAAAAACTGGTAGCCCGTTTACCGAGTACTCCCGAACAATACAGTGGCCCGTTAAAAAGGGCAATACATACGTTTATTTCAATTTTATGTGTTAATTGAAAATTGAGGTCGTTTGTATTTTAAATGTTATTTTCCTTATATAAATAAATAAAAAAAATAAATACATGAAAAATAATACATTCATAATAAAATTTCTTAATATTCATATTATTAAAAATAAAATATCAAAGCAGAATTAATACCACGTATAAGTTTTAATACAAATAGTTACTGACCAAAACCAGATTCGCTTAGAACCCTCGGAAGGGGTAGCAATCACACCACCATTTCAAAAAATAAATATTTGACGAACTTAAAAATGAGATATCAAGTTAGGATTAATACCAAGTATACCTTTTAATGCAAGCAGTTACTGGCCAAAAGCAAAATCGCTTAGGACACTCGGAAGGGGTAGCAATCCCACCCCTATTTTAAAAAATAAATATTTGACATACTTAAAAATTATATATCAAGTTGGGATTAATACCAAGTATACCTTTTAATGCAAGCAGTTACTGACCAAAAGAAGAATCGCTTAGGACCCTCGTAAGGGGTAGCAATCCCACCCCATTTCAAAAAATAATTATTTGACGCACTTAAAAATGAGATATCAAGTTGGGATTAATACCAAGTATACCCTTTAATGCAAGCAGTTGCTGGCCAAAAGAAGAATCGCTTAGGACCCTCGGAAGGGGTAGCAATCCCACCCCTATTTTAAAAAATAAATATTTGACGTACTTAAAATTTAGATTTCAAGTTAAGATTAATAACAAGTATGCCTTTTACTGCAAGCAGTTACTGGCCAAAAGAACAATCGCTTAGGACCCTCGTAAGGGGTAGCAATCCCACCCCCACTCCAAAAAATAAATATTTGACGCACTTAAAAATGAGATATCAAGTTGGGATTAATACAAAGTATACCTTTTATTCCAAGAAGTTACTGGCCAAAAGAACAATCGCTTAGGACCCTCGTAAGGGGTAGCAATACCACCCCCACTTCAAAAAATAAATATTTGACGCACTTAAAAATGAGATATCAAGTTGGGATTAATACCAAGTATACCTTTTAATGCAAGAAGTTACTGGCCAAAAAAAGAATCGCTTAGGACCCTCGGAAGGGGTAGCAATCCCACCCCAATTTTAAAAAATAAATATTTGACATACTTAAAAATTATATATCAAGTTGGGATTAATACCAAGTATACCTTTTAATGCAAGCAGTTACTGGCCAAAAGCAAAATTGCTTAGGACCCTCGGAAGGGGTAGCAATCCCACCCCTATTTTAAAAATAAATATTTGACGTACTTAAAATTTGTATTTCAAGTTGGGATTAATAACAAGTATGCCTTTTATTGCAAGCAGTTACTGGCCAAAAGAACAATCGCTTAGGACCCTCGTAAGGGGTAGCAATCCCACCCCCACTTCAAAAAATAAATATTTGACGCACTTAAAAATGAGATATCAAGTTGGGATTAATACAAAGTATACCTTTTATTCCAAGAAGTTACTGGCCAAAAGAACAATCGCTTAGGACCCTCGTAAGGGGTAGCAATACCACCCCCACTTCAAAAAATAAATATTTGACGCACTTAAAAATGAGATATCAAGTTGGGATTAATACCAAGTATACCTTTTAATGCAAGCAGTTACTGGCCAAAAAAAGAATCGCTTAGGACCCTCGGAAGGGGTAGCAATCCCACCCCAATTTTAAAAAATAAATATTTGACACACTTAAAAATGAGATATCAAGTTGGGATTAATACCAAGTATACCTTTTAATGCAAGCAGTTACTGGCCAAAAGAAAAATCGCTTAGGACCCTCGTAAGGGGTAGCAATACCACCCCCACTTCAAAAAATAAATATTTGACGCACTTAAAAATGAGACATCAAGTTGGAATTAATACCAAGCATACCTTTTAATGCAAGCAGTTACTGGCCAAAAGAAGAATCGCTTAGGACCCTCGTAAGGGGTAGCAATCCCACCCCCATTTCAAAAAATAAATATTTGACGAACTTAAAAATGAGATATCAAGTTGGGATTAATACCAAGTATACCTTTTAATGCAAGCAGTTACTGGCCAAAAGAAAAATCGCTTAGGACCCTCGGAAGGGGTAGCAATCCCACCCCCATTTCAAAAAATAAATATTTGACGCACTTAAAAATGAGATATCAAGTTGGAATTATTACCAAGTATACCTTTTAATGCAAGCAGCTACTGGACAAAAGAAGAATCGCTTAGGACTCTCGGAAGGGGTAGCAATCCCACCCCCATTTCAAAAAATAAACATTTGGCACACTTAAAAATGAGATATCAAGTTGGAATTATTACCAAGTATACCTTTTAATGCAAGCAGCTACTGGACAAAAGAAGAATCGCTTAGGACCCTCGTAGGGGGTAGCAATCCCACCCCAACTTCAAAAAATAAATATTTGACGCACTTAAAAATGAGCTATCAAGTTGGGATTAATACCAAGTATACCTTTTAATGCAAGCAGTTACTGGCCAAAAAAAGAATCGCTTAGGACCCTCGGAAGGGGTAGCAATCCCACCCCAATTTTAAAAAATAAATATTTGACACACTTAAAAATGAGATATCAAGTTGGGATTAATACCAAGTATACCTTTTAATGCAAGCAGTTACTGGACAAAAGAAGAATCGCTTAGGACCCTCGGAAGGGGTAGCAATCCCACCCCCATTTCAAAAAATAAATATTTGACGCACTTAAAAATGAGATATCAAGTTGGGATTAATACCAAGTATACCCTTTATTGCAAGAAGTTACTGGCCAAAAGAACAATCGCTTAGGACCCTCGTAAAGGGTAGCAATCCCACCCCCCACTTCAAAAAATAAATATTTGACGCACTTAAAAATGAGATATCAAGTTGGGATTAATACCAAGTATACCCTTTATTGCAAGAAGTTACTGGCCAAAAGAACAATCGCTTAGGACCCTCGTAAAGGGTAGCAATCCCACCCCCCACTTCAAAAAATAAATATTTGACGCACTTAAAAATGAGATATCAAGTTGGGATTAATACCAAGTATACCTTTTAATGCAAGCAGTTACTGGCCAAAAGAAGAATCGCTTAGGACCCTCGTAAGGGGTAGCAATCCCACCCCCATTTCAAAAAATAAATATTTGACATACTTAAAAATTATATATCAAGTTGGGATTAATACCAAGTATACCTTTTAATGCAAGCAGTTACTGGACAAAAGAAGAATCGCTTAGGACCCTCGTAAGGGGTAGCAATCCCACCCCCATTTCAAAAAATAAATATTTGACGCACTTAAAAATGAGATATCAAGTTGGAATTAATACCAAGTATACCTTTTAATGCAAGCAGTTACTGGCCAAAAGAAGAATCGCTTAGGACCCTCGTAAGGGGTAGCAATCCCACCCCCATTTCAAAAAATAAATATTTGACGCACTTAAAAATGAGATATCAAGTTGGGATTAATACCAAGTATACCTTTTAATGCAAGCAGTTACTGGCCAAAAGAACAATCGCTTAGGACCCTCGGAAGGGGTAGCAATCCCACCCCCATTTCAAAAAATAAATATTTGACGCACTTAAAAATGAGATATCAAGTTGGGAATTAATACCAAGTATACCTTTTAATGCAAGCAGCTACTGGCCAAAAGAAGAATCGCTTAGGACCCTCGGAAGGGGTAGCAATCCCACCCCCATTTCAAAAAATAAATATTTGACACACTTAAAAATGAGATATCAAGTTGGGATTAATACCAAGTATACCTTTTAATGCAAGCAGTTACTGGCCAAAAGAAGAATCGCTTAGGACCCTCGTAAGGGGTAGCAATCCCACCCCCACTTCAAAAAATAAATATTTGACGCACTTAAAAATGAGATATCAAGTTGGGATTAATACCAAGTATACCTTTTAATGCAAGCAGTTACTGGCCAAAAAAAGAATCGCTTAGGACCCTCGGAAGGGGTAGCAATCCCACCCCAATTTTAAAAAATAAATATTTGACACACTTAAAAATGAGATATCAAGTTGGGATTAATACCAAGTATACCTTTTAATGCAAGCAGTTACTGGACAAAAGAAGAATCGCTTAGGACCCTCGGAAGGGGTAGCAATCCCACCCCCATTTCAAAAAATAAATATTTGACGCACTTAAAAATGAGATATCAAGTTGGAATTAATACCAAGTATACCTTTTAATGCAAGCAGTTACTGGCCAAAAGAATTAATCGCTTAGGAAGTTACTCGGAAGGGGTAGCAATCCCACCCCCATTTCAAAAAATAAATATTTGACGCACTTAAAAATGAGATATCAAGTTGGGATTAATACCAAGTATACCTTTTAATGCAAGCAGTTACTGGCCAAAAGAAGAATCGCTTAGGACCCTCGTAAGGGGTAGCAATCCCACCCCCATTTCAAAAAATAAATATTTGACGCACTTAAAAATGAGATATCAAGTTGGAATTATTACCTTGTATACCTTTTAATGCAAGCAGCTACTGGACAAAAGAAGAATCGCTTAGGACCCTCGGAAGGGGTAGCAATCCCACCCCCATTTCAAAAAATAAACATTTGACGCACTTAAAAATGAGATATCAAGTTGGAATTATTACCAAGTATACCTTTTAATGCAAGCAGCTACTGGACAAAAGAAGAATCGCTTAGGACCCTTGGAAGGGGTAGCAATCCCACCCCCACTTCAAAAAATAAATATTTGACGCACTTAAAAATAAGATATCAAGTTGGAATTATTACCAAGTATACCTTTTAATGCAAGCTGCTACTGGACAAAAGAACAATCGCTTAGGACCCTCGGAAGGGGTAGCAATCCCACCCCCATTTCAAAAAATAAACATTTGACGCACTTAAAAATGAGATATCAAGTTGGGATTAATACCAGGTATACCTTTTAATGCAAGCAGCTACTGGCCAAAAGAACAATCGCTTAGGACCCTCGTAAAGGGTAGCAATCCCACCCCCCACTTCAAAAAATAAATATTTGACGCACTTAAAAATGAGATGTCAAGTTGGGATTAATACCAAGTATACCTTTTAATGCAAGCAGTTACTGGCCAAAAGAAGAATCGCTTAGGACCCTCGTAAGGGGTAGCAATCCCACCCCCATTTCAAAAAATAAATATTTGACGCACTTAAAAATGAGATATCAAGTTGGAATTATTACCTTGTATACCTTTTAATGCAAGCAGCTACTGGACAAAAGAAGAATCGCTTAGGACCCTCGGAAGGGGTAGCAATCCCACCCCCATTTCAAAAAATAAACATTTGACGCACTTAAAAATGAGATATCAAGTTGGAATTATTACCAAGTATACCTTTTAATGCAAGCAGCTACTGGACAAAAGAAGAATCGCTTAGGACCATCGGAAGGGGTAGCAATCCCACCCTTATTTCAAAAAATAAATATTTGACGCACCTAAAAATAAGATATCAAGTTGGAATTAATACCAACTATACCTTTTAATGCAAGCAGTTACTGGCCAAAAGAATAATCGCTTAGGGTTTTCGGAAGGGGTAGCAATCCGACCCCCATTTCAAAAAATAAACATTTGAAGCACTTAGAAATGAGATATCAAGTTGGGATTAATACCAAGTATACCTTTTATTGCAAGAAGTTACTGGCCAAAAGAACAATCGCTTAGGACCCTCGTAAAGGGTAGCAATCCCACCCCCATTTCAAAAAATAAATATTTGACGCACTTAAAAATGAGATATCAAGTTGGAATTATTACCTTGTATACCTTTTAATGCAAGCAGCTACTGGACAAAAGAAGAATCGCTTAGGACCCTCGGAAGGGGTAGCAATCCCACCCCCATTTCAAAAAATAAACATTTGACGCACTTAAAAATGAGATATCAAGTTGGAATTATTACCAAGTATACCTTTTAATGCAAGCAGCTACTGGACAAAAGAAGAATCGCTTAGGACCCTTGGAAGGGGTAGCAATCCCACCCCCACTTCAAAAAATAAATATTTGACGCACTTAAAAATGAGATATCAAGTTGGAATTATTACCAAGTATACCTTTTAATGCAAGCTGCTACTGGACAAAAGAACAATCGCTTAGGACCCTCGGAAGGGGTAGCAATCCCACCCCCATTTCAAAAAATAAACATTTGACGCACTTAAAAATGAGATATCAAGTTGGGATTAATACCAGGTATACCTTTTAATGCAAGCAGCTACTGGCCAAAAGAACAATCGCTTAGGACCCTCGTAAAGGGTAGCAATCCCACCCCCCACTTCAAAAAATAAATATTTGACGCACTTAAAAATGAGATATCAAGTTGGGATTAATACCAAGTATACCTTTTAATGCAAGCAGTTACTGGCCAAAAGAAGAATCGCTTAGGACCCTCGTAAGGGGTAGCAATCCCACCCCCATTTCAAAAAATAAATATTTGACGCACTTAAAAATGAGATATCAAGTTGGAATTATTACCTTGTATACCTTTTAATGCAAGCAGCTACTGGACAAAAGAAGAATCGCTTAGGACCCTCGGAAGGGGTAGCAATCCCACCCCCATTTCAAAAAATAAACATTTGACGCACTTAAAAATGAGATATCAAGTTGGAATTATTACCAAGTATACCTTTTAATGCAAGCAGCTACTGGACAAAAGAAGAATCGCTTAGGACCATCGGAAGGGGTAGCAATCCCACCCTTATTTCAAAAAATAAATATTTGACGCACCTAAAAATAAGATATCAAGTTGGAATTAATACCAACTATACCTTTTAATGCAAGCAGTTACTGGCCAAAAGAATAATCGCTTAGGGTTTTCGGAAGGGGTAGCAATCCGACCCCCATTTCAAAAAATAAACATTTGAAGCACTTAGAAATGAGATATCAAGTTGGGATTAATACCAAGTATACCTTTTATTGCAAGAAGTTACTGGCCAAAAGAACAATCGCTTAGGACCCTCGTAAAGGGTAGCAATCCCACCCCCACTTCAAAAAATAAATATTTGACGCACTTAAAAATGAGATATCAAGTTGGGATTAATACCAAGTATACCTTTTAATGCAAGCAGTTACTGGCCAAAAGAAGAATCGCTTAGGACCCTCGTAAGGGGTAGCAATCCCACCCCCATTTCAAAAAATAAATATTTGACGCACTTAAAAATGAGATATCAAGTTGGGATTAATACCAAGTATACCTTTTAATGCAAGCAGTTACTGGCCAAAAGAAGAATCGCTTAGGACCCTCGTAAGGGGTAGCAATCCCACCCTCATTTCAACAAATAAATATTTGACGCACTTAAAAATAGGATATCAAGTTGGAATTAATACCAAGTATACCTTTTAATGCAAGCAGCTACTGGACAAAAGAAGAATCGCTTAGGACCCTCGGAAGGGGTAGCAATCCCACCCCCATTTCAAAAAATAAACATTTGACGCACTTAAAAATGAGATATCAAGTTGGAATTATTACCAAGTATACCTTTTAATGCAAGCAGCTACTGGACAAAAGAAGAATCGCTTAGGACCATCGGAAGGGGTAGCAATCCCACCCTTATTTCAAAAAATAAATATTTGACGCACCTAAAAATAAGATATCAAGTTGGAATTAATACCAACTATACCTTTTAATGCAAGCAGTTACTGGTCAAAAGAATAATCGCTTAGGGTTTTCGGAAGGGGTAGCAATCCGACCCCCATTTCAAAAAATAAACATTTGAAGCACTTAGAAATGAGATATCAAGTTGGGATTAATACCAAGTATAATTGCAAGAAGTGGCCAAAAGAACAATAGGACCCTCGTAAAGGGTAGCAATCCCACCCCCACTTCAAAAAATAAATATTTGACGCACTTAAAAATGAGATATCAAGTTGGAATTATTACCAAGTATACCTTTTATTGCAAGCAGTTACTGGCCAAAAGAAGAATCGCTTAGGACCCTCGGAAGGGGTAGCAATCCCACCCCCATTTCAAAAAATAAACATTTGACGCACTTAAAAATGAGATATCAAGTTGGGATTAATACCAAGTATACCTTTTAATGCAAGCAGTTACTGGACAAAAGAAGAATCGCTTAGGACCCTCGGAAGGGGTAGCAATCCCACCCCTATTTCAAAAAATAAATATTTGACGCACTTAAAAATGAGATATCAAGTTGGGATTAATACCAAGTATACCCTTTATTGCAAGAAGTTACTGGCCAAAAGAACAACTGCTTAGGACCCTCGTAAAGGGTAGCAATCCCACCCCCCACTTCAAAAAATAAATATTTGACGCACTTAAAAATGAGATATCAAGTTGGGATTAATACCAAGTATACCTTTTAATGCAAGCAGTTACTGGCCAAAAGAAGAATCGCTTAGGACCCTCGTAAGGGGTAGCAATCCCACCCCCATTTCAAAAAATAAATATTTGACGCACTTAAAAATGATATATCAAGTTGGAATTATTACCAAGTATACCTTTTAATGCAAGCAGCTACTGGACAATAGAAGAATCGCTTAGGATCCTCGGAAGGGGTAGCACTCCCACCCCCATTTCAAAAAATAAATATTTGACGCACTTAAAAATGAGATATCAAGTTGGAATTATTACCAAGTATACCTTTTAATGCAAGCAGCTACTGGACAAAAGAAGAATCGCTTAGGACCCTCGGAAGGGGTAGCAATCCCACCCCCATTTTAAAAAATAAACATTTGACGCACTTAAAAATGAGATATCTAGTTGGGATTAATACCAAGTATATTAAGAGGTATACTTGTTATTAATCCCAACTTGATATCTCATTTTTAAGTGCGTCAAATATTTATTTTTTGAAGTGGGGGTGGGATTGCTACCCCTTACGAGAATCCTAAGCGATTCTTCTTTTGGCCAGTAACTGCTTGCATTAAAAGGTATAGTTGGTATTAATTCCAACTTGATATCTCATTTTTAAGTGCGTCAAATATTTATTTTTTGAAATGGGGGTGGGATTGCTACCCCTTACGAGGGTCCTAAGCGATTCTTCTTTTGGTCAGTAACTACTTGCATTAAAAGGTATACTTGTTATTAATCCCAACTTGATATCTCATTTTTAAGTGCGTCAAATATTTATTTTTTGAAGTGGGGGTGGGATTGCTACCCCTTACGAGGGTCCTAAGCGATTGTTCTTTTGGCCAGTAACTGCTTGCAATAAAAGGTATACTTGGTATTAATCCCAACTTGATATCTAATTTTTAAGTACGTCAAATATTTATTTTTTAAAATAGGGGTGGGATTGTTACCATTTCCGAGGGTCCTAAGCGATTTTGCTTTTGGCCAGTAACTTCTTGCATTAAAAGGTATACTTGGTATTAATCCGAACTTGATATCTCATTTTTAAGTGCGTCAAATATTTATTTTTTGAAATGGGGGTGTGATTGCTACCCCTTCCGAGGGCCCTAAGCGATTCTTCTTTTAGCCAGTAACTGCTTGCAATAAAAGGTATAGTTGGTATTAATTCCAACTTGATATCTCATTTTTAGGTGCGTCAAATATTTATTTTTTGAAATGGGGGTGGGATTGCTACCCCTTCCGAGGGTCCTAAGCGATTCTTCTTTTGTCCAGTAGCTGCTTGCATTAAAAGGTGTACTTGGTATTAATCCCAACTTGATATCTCATTTGTAAGTGCGTCAAATGTTTATTTTTGGAAATAGGGGTGGGATTGCTACCCCTTCCGAGGGTCCTAAGCGATTACCCTCTCGGTCAGTAACTGCTTGCATTAAGAGGTATACTTGGTATTAATTCCAATTTGATATCTCATTTTTTAGTGCGTCAAATATTTATTTTTTGAAATGGGGGTGGGATTGCTACCCCTTCCGAGGGTCCTAAGCGATTCTTCTTTTGTCCAGTAGCTGCTTGCATTAAAAGGTGTACTTGGTATTAATCCCAACTTGATATCTCATTTGTAAGTGCGTCAAATGTTTATTTTTGGAAATAGGGGTGGGATTGCTACCCCTTCCGAGGGTCCTAAGCGATTATCCTTTCGGTCAGTAACTGCATGCATTAAGAGGTATACTTGGTATTAATCCCAATTTGATATCTCATTTTTTAGTGCGTCAAATATTTAATTTTTGAAATAGGGGTGGGATTGCTACCCCTTCCGAGGGTCCTAAGCGATTCTTCTTTTGGCCAGTAACTGCTTGCATTAAAAGGTATACTTGTTATTAATCCCAACTTGATATCTAATTTTTAAGTACGTTAAATATTTATTTTTTAAAATGGGGGTGTGATTGCTACCCCTTCCGAGGGCCCTAAGCGATTCTTCTTTTGGCCAGTAACTGCTTGCATTAAAAGGTATAGTTGGTATTAATTCCAACTTGATATCTCATTTTTTGGTGTGTCAAATATTTATTTTTTGAAATGGGGGTGGGATTGCTACCCCTTCCGAGGGTCCTAAGCGATTCTTCTTTTGTCCAGTAGCTGCTCGTATTAAAAGGTATACTTCGTATTAATCCCAACTTGATATCTCATTTGTAAGTGCGTCAAATGTTTATTTTTTGAAATGGGAGTGGGATATCTACCCCCTTCCGAGGGTCCTAAGCGATTATCTTGTTGGTCAGTAACTACTTGCATTAAAAGGTATACTTGGTATTAATCTAAACTTGATATATAATTTTTAAGTATGTCAAATATTTATTTTTAAAAATAGGGGTGGGATTGCTACCCCTTCCGAGGGTCCTAAGCGATTTTGCTTTTGGCCAGTAACTGCTTGCATTAAAAGATATACTTGGTATTAATCCCAACTTGATATCTCATTTTCAAGTTCGTCAAATATTTATTTTTTGAAGTGGGGGTGGGATTGCTACCCCTTACGAGGGTCCTAAGCGATTGTTCTTTTGGTTAGTAACTGCTTGCAATAAAAGGCATACTTGGTATTAATCCCAACTTGATATCTAAATTTTACGTACGTCAAATATTTATTTTTTAAAATAGGGTGGGATTGCTACCCCTTCCGAGGGTCCTAAGCGATTTTGCTTTTGCTTTGTAACTGTTTGCATTAAAAGGTATAGTTGGTATTAATTCCAACTTGATATCTCATTTTTAAGTGCGTCAAATATTTATTTTTTGAAGTGGGGGGTGGGATTGCTACCCCTTCCGAGGGTCCTAAGCGATTTTTATTTTGTCCAGTAGCTGCTTGCATTAAAAGGTATAGTTGGTATTAATCCCAACTTGATATCTCATTTTTAAGTGTGTCAAATATTTATTTTTTAAAATAGGGGTGGGATTGCTACCCCTTCCGAGGGTCCTAAGCGATTTTGCTTTTGGCCAGTAACTACTTGCATTAAAAGGTATACTTGGTACTAATCCCAACTTGATATCTCATTTTTAAGTGCGTCAAATATTTATTTTTTGAAATGGGGGTGGAATTGCTACCCCTTACGAGGGTCCTAAGCGATTGTTCTTTTGGCCAGTAACTTCGTGCAATAAAAGGTATACTTGGTATTAATCCCAAATTGATATCTCATTTTTAAGTGCGTCAAATATTTATTTTTTGAAATGGGGGTGGGATTGCTACCCCTTACGAGGGTCCTAAGCGATTCTTCTTTTGGCACGTAACTGCTTGCATTAAAAGGTATAGTTGTTATTAATTCCAACTTGATGTCTTATTTTTAAGTGCGTCAAATATTTATTTTTTTGAAATGGGGTTGGGATTGCTACCCCTTACGAGGATCCTAAGCGATTCTTCTTTTGGCCAGTAACTGCTTGCATTAAAAGGTATACTTGGTATTAATCCCAACTTGATATCTCATTTTTAAGTGCGTCAAATATTTATTTTTTGAAGTGGGGGTGGTATTGCTACCCCTTACGATGGTCCTAAGCGATTGTTCTTTTGGCCAGTATTTTCTTACAATAAAAGGTATACTTGGTAATAATCCCAACTTGATATCTCATTTTTAAGTGCGTCAAATATATTTATTTTTTGAAGTGGGGGTGGGATTGCTACCCCTTACGAGGGTCCTAAGCGATTGTTCTTTTGGCCAGTAACTGCTTGCAATAAAAGGCATACTTGGTATTAATCCCAACTTGGTATCTAAATTTTAAGTACGTCAAATATTTATTTTTTAAAATAGGGGTGGGATTGCTACCCCTTCCGAGGGTCCTAAGCGATTTTGCTTCTGGTTAGTAACTGCTTGCAATTAAAGGTATACTTGGTATTAATCCCAACTTGATATCTCATTTTTAAGTGCGTCAAATATTTATTTTTTGAAATGGGGGTGGGATTGCTACCCCTTTCGAGGGTCCTAAGCGATTCTTCTTTTGTCCAGTAGCTGCTTGCATTAAAAGGTATAGTTGGTATTAATTCCAACTTGATATCTCATTTTTAAGTGCGTCAAATATTTATTTTTTGAAATGGGGGTGGGATTGTTACCCCTTCCGAAGGTCCTAAGCGATTCTTCTTTTGGTCAGTAACTACTTGCATTAAGAGGTATACTTGTTATTAATCCCAACTTGATATCTCATTTTTAAGTTCGTCAAATATTTATTTTTTGAAATGGGGGTGGGATTGCTACCCCTTCCGAAGGTCCTAAGCGATTCTTCTTTTGTCCAGTAGCTGCTTGCTTAAAAAGGTATACTTGGTATTAATCCCAACTTGGTGTCTTATTTTTAAGTGCGTCAAATATTTATTTTTTGAAATGGGGGTGGGCTTGCTACCCCTTACGAGGGTCCTAAGCGATTGTTCTTTTGGCCAGTAACTGCTTGCAATAAAAGGTATACTTGGTATTAATCCCAACTTGATATCTAATTTTTAAGTACGTCAAATATTTATTTTTTAAAATAGGGGTGTGATTGCTACCATTTCCGAGGGTCCTAAGCGATTTTGCTTTTGGCCAGTAACTTCTTGCATTAAAAGGTATACTTGGTATTAATCCGAACTTGATATCTCATTTTTAAGTGCGTCAAATATTTATTTTTTGAAATGGGGGTGTGATTGCTACCCCTTCCGAGGGCCCTAAGCGATTCTTCTTTTAGCCAGTAACTGCTTGCAATAAAAGGTATAGTTGGTATTAATTCCAACTTGATATCTCATTTTTAGGTGCGTCAAATATTTATTTTTTGAAATGGGGGTGGGATTGCTACCCCTTCCGAGGGTCCTAAGCGATTCTTCTTTTGTCCAGTAGCTGCTTGCATTAAAAGGTGTACTTGGTATTAATCCCAACTTGATATCTCATTTGTAAGTGCGTCAAATGTTTATTTTTGGAAATAGGGGTGGGATTGCTACCCCTTCCGAGGGTCCTAAGCGATTATCCTCTCGGTCAGTAACTGCTTGCATTAAGAGGTATACTTGGTATTAATCCCAATTTGATATCTCATTTTTTAGTGCGTCAAATATTTATTTTTTGAAATGGGGGGGGGGGATTGCTACCCCTTCCGAGGGTCCTAAGCGATTCTTCTTTTGGCCAGTAACTGCTTGCATTAAAAGGTATACTTGTTATTAATCCCAACTTGATATCTAATTTTTAAGTGCGTCAAATATTTATTTTTTGAAGTGGGGGTGGTATTGCTACCCCTTACGATGGTCCTAAGCGATTGTTCTTTTGGCCAGTAACTGCTTGCAATAAAAGGTATACTTGGTATTAATCCCAACTTGATATCTAATTTTTAAGTACGTCAAATATTTATTTTTTAAAATAGGGGTGGGATTGCTACCATTTCCGAGGGTCCTAAGCGATTTTGCTTTTGGCCAGTAACTTCTTGCATTAAAAGGTATACTTGGTATTAATCCGAACTTGATATCTCATTTTTAAGTGCGTCAAATATTTATTTTTTGAAATGGGGGTGTGATTGCTACCCCTTCCGAGGGCCCTAAGCGATTCTTCTTTTAGCCAGTAACTGCTTGCAATAAAAGGTATAGTTGGTATTAATTCCAACTTGATATCTCATTTTTAGGTGCGTCAAATATTTATTTTTTGAAATGGGGGTGGGATTGCTACCCCTTCCGAGGGTCCTAAGCGATTCTTCTTTTGTCCAGTAGCTGCTTGCATTAAAAGGTGTACTTGGTATTAATCCCAACTTGATATCTCATTTGTAAGTGCGTCAAATGTTTATTTTTGGAAATAGGGGTGGGATTGCTACCCCTTCCGAGGGTCCTAAGCGATTATCCTCTCGGTCAGTAACTGCTTGCATTAAGAGGTATACTTGGTATTAATCCCAACTTGATATCTAATTTTTAAGTGCGTCAAATATTTATTTTTTGAAGTGGGGGGTGGTATTGCTACCCCTTACGATGGTCCTAAGCGATTGTTCTTTTGGCCAGTATTTTCTTACAATAAAAGGTATACTTGGTAATAATCCCAACTTGATATCTCATTTTTAAGTGCGTCAAATATATTTATTTTTTGAAATGGGGGTGGGATTGCTACCCCTTCCGAGGGTCCTAAGCGATTCTTCTTTTGTCCAGTAGCTGCTTGCATTAAAAGGTGTACTTGGTATTAATCCCAACTTGATATCTCATTTGTAAGTGCGTCAAATGTTTATTTTTGGAAATAGGGGTGGGATTGCTACCCCTTCCGAGGGTCCTAAGCGATTATCCTTTCGGTCAGTAACTGCATGCATTAAGAGGTATACTTGGTATTAATCCCAATTTGATATCTCATTTTTTAGTGCGTCAAATATTTAATTTTTGAAATGGGGGTGGGATTGCTACCCCTTCCGAGGGTCCTAAGCGATTCTTCTTTTGGCCAGTAACTGCTTGCATTAAAAGGTATACTTGTTATTAATCCCAACTTGATATCTAATTTTTAAGTACGTCAAATATTTATTTTTTAAAATGGGGGTGTGATTGCTACCCCTTCCGAGGGCCCTAAGCGATTCTTCTTTTGGCCAGTAACTGCTTGCAATAAAAGGTATAGTTGGTATTAATTCCAACTTGATATCTCATTTTTTGGTGTGTCAAATATTTATTTTTTGAAATGGGGGTGGGATTGCTACCCCTTCCGAGGGTCCTAAGCGATTCTTCTTTTGTCCAGTAGCTGCTTGTATTAAAAGGTATACTTCGTATTAATCCCAACTTGATATCTCATTTGTAAGTGCGTCAAATGTTTATTTTTTGAAATGGGAGTGGGATATCTACCCCTTCCGAGGGTCCTAAGCGATTATCTTGTTGGTCAGTAACTACTTGCATTAAAAGGTATACTTGGTATTAATCCCAACTTGATATATAATTTTTAAGTATGTCAAATATTTATTTTTTAAAATAGGGGTGGGATTGCTACCCCTTCCGAGGGTCCTAAGCGATTTTGCTTTTGGCCAGTAACTGCTTGCATTAAAAGGTATACTTGGTATTAATCCCAACTTGATATCTCATTTTTAAGTTCGTCAAATATTTATTTTTTGAAATGGGGGTGTGATTGCTACCCCTTCCGAGGGTTCTAAGCGAATCTGCTTTTGGTCAGTAACTATTTGTATTAAAACTTATACGTGGTATTAATTCTGCTTTGATATTTTATTTTTAATAATATGAATATTAAGAAATTTTATTATGAATGTATTATTTTTCATGTATTTATTTTTTTTATTTATTTATATAAGGAAAATAACATTTAAAATACAAACGACCTCAATTTTCAATTAACACATAAAATTGAAATAAACGTATGTATTGCCCTTTTTAACGGGCCACTGTATTGTTCGGGAGTACTCGGTAAACGGGCTACCAGTTTTTGGCTACTAACTTCACACCGGTTCCGTTCTGCGGAAACAGTGCCCAGTGTAATCTTGAGGATTCGGAAGCGTTAAAAACTGAGCAATTTCGTTAGGAAATTTACCGATTTTATTAATTCCAACAACCTGTCTGCTACACTTTCCATTCTGATAGTTAATAAAGAATCTTGAATTAATTTGATCCATGTTTGCGGGACGTAGGCTCATATATTTTTTAGAAATATCATAAAAGGGTCCAGAAATATGAAAAGAACGCGGAACTTTTGTTTTTGTATTACGGATTTTAACTAACAGAATACTTCCAGTATCCTTTACATCGCTTATTGTTAAATCTTTTAGTTCGTGGCAACGACAAGCGCCAGATAATCCAAAAACTAATGCTACCTACAAATATTAGTAGTTATGTATTAAGTATTTGTTAAAATAAAAATAATAATTCCGTTACCTTTGTTATTAAATATTTATAGTCAGGTGCATTCTTTAGGAAAGTCTTTCAGCCGTATGCATAGTCGATCGCCAGCGACTCGCCAGAGATTCATTTCGGCGAATCGCCAGCGATACGCTGGCGATCCGCCGGCGAAAGCCCTAAAAGCTGGCGACTCGCCGGAGATCGTCACCGGAATGTTATTTCACGCAAGTTTTCATGTTCTATTATAGTGAAAAATTTGATATTCGTTCATTATTTTTTGAGTTTTAAGAAATGAATCATGAATAAAATGCGAGAGATACTGGTGATAATCCCTATACAACAAAATAAAAACTTGCGTGAAATGACATTCCGGTGACAATCTCCGGCGAGTCGCCACCTTTTTGGGCTTTCGCCGGGCGATACGCCGAAATGAATCTCTGGCGAGTCGCTGGCGATCGACTACGCATACGGCTGTTTATGTCTTCAGGCGAAAAATTTTTGGATTTTTGGCTTTTAAAACCATCAGATTTTCTTTTCAAAAGCGAACGTAACTTTGGATATTTACTAATATCGACATCATTTTTAACAGAGAGTGTAGTTCTTAGCATCGAATAAATGGACCATAACGTCGACGGTTTAAAATTTGAACATATTTCTCCAAAGTATGCTAGTAGTACAGTTTCCGAAAATGATTTCACTTTATTTTTTTCTCTCCAGTCCAAAAATTTGATATAAATTTCTTCATATCTCTTTTTTGATTTGGCCGGTAATAAATCTGAAGAGGTTTCTTCAGCTTTAAAAATAATTTCTGGGAGAGTACAATCGCTTTCTGACTCAGACATCATGAAAATGTGTTAAATTTAGGATGAACTGAAACTGACAGTTCTCAAAAGTGATAAAACTTCAAATAAACAAATGAAAACCAGGAAACTAGATGTAGATTTGTTTAATTTGCACTATTTTTATACATTTTTATTTTATCTTTAATTCATTAAAGTTTAGGTAAAAACGCATATAGAATTTAATGAGCATCTTTTTATTTCATTATTAATAATTATAAGCTGCCAAAATATTATACGAGGCGACTGATATATGAAAATATGTAACAACTTACTTTCGTCACTAGAGACGAAAGTAAACGTTATGGGATTTTTTCTCACTAGTGACGGAAAACAAGTTTTCGCTGAAAGTATCCTGTGGCGAAAGATGTCTTTTTGTAAGAGTTCGTAGAAAAAAGAAATTACTTCATCTCCTACAAGGGCAAAAAAATATCGTAAAGCAATAACTACTTCACAGAAGCAACTTGGATTGATTAAGTACTATTTTCCTGAGGAAGCTTTATCTATTTTTGTTGAAGGTGGCTTCACAAAAAGGCAATGGGAGATTATATACGGGTCCAACACAACTATTTACCCTAGTTACTCCAAAGTGAAAGAAGCAAAAAAGGCTTGTTATCCACTTGAAAGCGCCATACTACTTTACGCATATGCGAGTATTCCAAAGAAGTCATATCAACCTGTACAGATAACGAAAAGCAAAGTATGAATCTTTATAGTAAAATGGGGATGTGATGGATCGCAGCAAACTCAATTCAAACAAAAATTTGAAAATATTACTGATAGTGATGCAAGTATTTTTCAAAGTTCGCTTCTTCCTATTAGACTAATTGCTGGTGATCATAAGAAAATAATATGGCAAAACCCCGTGCCCTCCCCTGTAAGATTTTGTGGCCTATTCGTATTCGATTCATCCATGAAGATAAAGACGTTACAAATGAAGAAATTAAATACATAGAAGAACAAACGAAAAATTTAGTTCCAACAATTTGCAATACAGGTGTAAAAGTAAATTATACCTTATTGCCCACAATGGTGGATGGTAAAATTTGTAATGCTGCCACAAATACTGCTTCCACGATGAGATGTTACATATGTGGACTGACATCCAAAGATTTCAACAAACTGCAAGATACTACACAAGTAATAAACACTGAATCGCTAAAGTTTGGTTTGTCTATTCTTCATGCCAGAATACGTTTTTTTGAGGGTCTTTTGCATTTATCATACAAATTACCATAAAAAAATGACAAGCAATAAGTGCAGAAGATAAAAAAGCAGTCAAGGTAAGAAATGAAAAAATACAAAAGGATTTCAAGGAGCGAATGGGCCTCCTTGTCGATATTCCCAAAGCTGAGTTCGGTAATACGAATGATGAGAATACATCTAGAAGATTTTTTGAGAATCCTGAGGAATAAGTAAAGAATTGATAAAAAATTCAAAATAGTACTTAAAACGTTATCAAGTGGATTTACACGGAAATGTTCTAGAGAGCTATGCAACAAGGACATATTAAACAAGTTATTGCTGACCTCCGATCCACTTCTCAGCAGCTGTAGAAGACGACCACAGAAGAGAACTCCCTTTTCAAAAGAAACGCTCAATGTTTTGCTGGCAGAACCTCTTAGTTCAACACGTGAAGTAGAAATGAACCCTACTGACTGTGAGTCAGAATAAGTATGTTTTTAATACGAATTATGTGAACCTGCTTACTCAAAAAATATTAATATATTGTTTTTATTGCATTAAATTGTGTTTTTATTTGAATAAAGCCTGAAAATAATTTTGACCGACTTTTTGCCAATATTTACCCATAGTACGTCTGTGTAGATATGAATCGTACCTGCCACTTCCGGCTCTTCTATTTGTTCTATTATAACTTTATATGGCTTATGGAAGATATATTTTGGAGAGATGGAGTCCATGTTAGCTTGAAGCAGTGGGAGCGTATCGAGCGCCTCCTGTCAAAAGCGACGTCTCGCCGCACCAGATCAGGTTCTATTCCAACCGTGCCTGAGAATGACTTCCATGGCCCTGGTCGGTTGTTGTTTTCATGGCTCCTGTTATGTTGAGACATGCTGTTCTTTGAATTTTTTCCTGTTTACGGATAGCTGTTAATTTTTGGGTTTTAGGTACCCAGATAACTGCACCGTATATTAGCATAGGTCTTATGATAGCCGTGTAAGTCCATGCGACGACTCTGGGGGAGAAACCTCAGGTGCGCCCCATGGTTCGGCGGCATTGTTCATAAGCAATGTATGCTCTTTTAACTCTATTTTCTAAATGCGAGTTCCATGTTAACTTGCTGTCAAAGGTGAGACCTAGGTACTTCACCTCTGTTGCAAAGTTTAGTTTTGTGTTTAGGAGTTCTGGAGGTTTTAATTCCATTTTCATCCTTTTCCTTGTGAAAAGGACCATTTCTGTCTTCTTAGGATTGATAGACAGCGAATGGTCCTTATTTAGGCGGCTGATGAGGGTGTCGAGGACCATATTCTACAGTAGAGGTGATAGCACCCTTCTCTGTGGACATCCTCTCGCAAACAAGCCTCTTATATTCACATCTTCTACACTTATGTTTACTGCTCGCTTTGATAGCATGTTATGTATCCACCCACTAACCATTTGTGGAATATTCCTGTTGGTTAGTGAGTGTATTATCTTTGGGAAGGTGGTTTTATCAAAAGCACCTATGTCTATGAAAACACCCAAGGCGGACTCCTTATTGTCCAGGGATCTTTCTATCACTTCAGACTAATGCGAAATTCTATCGTTTGTGTGCAATAAAGGTCGACGTCGATGCAACTAGATCTGTTACAGAGACGATAGAAGATTCATTCATTGATAAAAATTGTGCTAATCTTAAATCAAACTATAACATAAATATTTCTGTTGATCATGTCGCTTGGGATAAAGAATGTCACTTTTATAAGAGAGCACAAACAAATTTAGAGATAGCATAGTGCCATCTCAATAGCAACCAACTAATTCATCTAAAAATCATGTCTTTTTATTATACTATCAAAATGCCAGAGGCCTTAGAACAAAACTACCCAATTATTTGACAGTGTTTCAGTTATTACACAATATGCAGGTTATTTTTTTACAGAAAGCTGGTGTAACGATACAATTTACGAAGGAGAACTATTTGATCTCTTAACTTTCAATGTTTATAGGGTTTATCGGAAATATGAAGTAACGAATTTTTCAAGGGGTGGTGGAGTTATCTGTGCTCTGAAAAAGGAGCTAAATTCCAGTATGATTAATATAAGTGATCTCTGTGTTTCAATTCCCGCAAATACCAATATTGATTTTCTACTGATTAAAATAAAACCAGGCTCCCAATGTTTATACATTTTGTTTACATATCCCCTCTAGTTCAGTTAATGATTATGAGGTAGTTCTGGAAATACTATCACTATTTACAACTTTATATGATAAAAATCTTCTTGTAATCGGTGATTTTAATATACCAGAGTACGCTTCTCAGATAGATGGTCCTAGTATGTCTGCCAAACTAAATGTTGTCAAAACTTTTGCAAATTTCTTTAATATACAACAGTTCAAGAATAAATTTCAACGCTTATTGGATTTAGTTTACTTTAATAATGAAATAGTATTAATTGAAGATGATTACCATCCATCATTATGCATAGAAATTTCAACAACAAATACAAAGGATCACGCACCTTTCTTATGCAAACGGGAGTACCGTCAAAATGTCTGAATTTTTGATATGTTAAATAACTTGATGTCCCCATCAAAAGTGTCCATGGGCCCAATCGTATCCTATGACTAGATTTTGAGATACAGGGTGTTGAAGTTAGAAATCCCTAATTCTTTAAAATGGACACCATAAATACCCTTAAATATTTTTGAAAGTTTTTTGCTCATTCTGTGTAGTCAATATACATACTTAACTACTATAATTAAAATATTGTACCTCACAGGGTGAATAATGATTCGGCAAATCTTTTTTGGTCAAAGTAGGTATTCCCACCGAACAAAAATAGCTAAAATACCGAAAAAAAATATCATTGTCAAAGTCTCTCAATATTTGATATCGTATAGTACTCGATGTACTCGTTCAAAATTCTAATTGGTAAAATTAGATCCTATGACTAGTTTTCCAAATATAACTTAATATGTTCCAAACATATGAATTTTAAACAATAAATATATACTGACAAAATAGATATTTTCAAGAGAAATATCTTATATTAAATATTTTGATATACTGTTTTAGATTAAGAATATACCCCTTGTACAATTTTCAAAGAGACAAAAAAATCGTACTTACAGGGTGATTACGGTTGAATATGTAAAAGGAAAAAATCAACAAAATGCTGAAATTGTTGGCAAAAAATAGAAAATAATTGCCTTTTAACTTGCGAGTTGTTTATTAAAAAAAATCTTATTAGTTTACATACAGGGTCATACATTATTGCATTACAAAAAAAGTTCATTATACGGTAGGTATAAGTAGGATCTAGGGAAATGAATAATGATCGGATAAATGTTTATTTTGACTGGAGCATTGCCTCTTTATATTGTATATTTATATCAAATTGGGATCTTCTTTCCGCGTAAAGTGTTAGCCCCTGTAGGAATAGTGCACTGCTTGTATAATAGGGCAGGTCAAAAATTACCAAAAAAACATTAATTTAGGCTAGTGTGAAAAAATTGTGTTTTATGTGGTTTACACCCTATATAAAAATTAGTGAAAAAATAAAATATTTAGCTGGGACCTTAGGGGTGAGAAATTAAAAAACTAAAAAAATTCAGCTTTGTGCAGCTCTTCGCTTGATTTAAAACTCAAAGGGTTTAGGGCAGCTACAAGATAATAAAACCGGTTTTGAATGTTAAATCAACCCAGAACTCACCACGAGGAGGTGGCCGCACTTCGAGTTCCACCCACCCACCCACCCATTTCTCCATTTATCTCAATATATCTTACTTATTTATATAAAGAGATTATTACATTTTTGGCAAGTCTTTTTTGGCATCAAGTTTAGCACATGTACGTAGATTTTTCACAACACCCAATTCTCTTTTCTCTTTTTTGGCATTGTTATTAATGTTCTCATATCTTGGAAAAATATAACAATAATAGCAATTACAAAGGACAACTGAATTTATTACAAACACTAAAGATATAAATTCAGATACTTTGTAAGGTATATAAGAAAACAAAAGTCAAATATTAAATTAAAAGAACAGCCTGAACTAAAGATAAACGACCAAATGACTGACGTAACTGAACCAAGACGTTAACGTTAAGAATTAGGTGCAAATACGAGATGGTAATACCAATTAATTTTCTTCTACTATGGGACCGAAATCGATATTTTCTGGAAATAATCGGTCTGCTGCATCATCGATGCTATTTAGTAAACGTGTTATTGGAAATCTTATATTATTCCGGTGCCTTGCATAACCAAGAAACCATAACACTGATGCAACATGTGCGCAAGTACTTAAAGTTCTCGAATCGCATGGACATGTACAATAATAGTAGAAAATTGGATCAATATTTTCATTAAGTTCCTCTTCGTATGCCAACCACAGCATATATTTAGTTGCGTTTCTGAACCTAGAATAAATTCTAAAACGAAAAAAATTATTCTCTTCTCTAAACTCGTCTATTTCTAAAACATTATTTTCCTCTCTTTGCAGTTTATCTTGAATATGATGGACTTAAATAAATATGGTAAGAACAGAACCTACCAAGTCTTTTAGGAAATTGATCTCTACGCGAGGAAATTTAGGAATATACATGTGGTTCAATCTTCGCCACCGACCATTTCTGGTAGTCAGATTTTGGGCTTCGACGCGTGCTTGTATAATATTAACGTCATCTAGTTTGTTTAAAATTTCAACTGCTATGTACATTGTACCTGGTAGGTTTATAAGAGGATGAAACTTATTTAACAACGCACCTGCAATCTGATAAAAACCACTCAAATTAACTGCATGATGCGTGGATCAGCGGCCTTTAAAAAATTTAAAAATGGATTTGAAATGTCCATTTCTGGCTTCTACAACCCAACGAGTTATAGTTATTAGTCTCGCTCTATTAGCTTCACTTGTTGATAATTGCCGTTGGTTTTGATGAAGCAAAGGTGGCATATAAGTAATTAACCCAAGTTCTTCTAATCTAGGAATAACATCTCTGTAGCCTCTATCTACTATTACTATAGCTCCTTCTGTAGTCCAGCTTCTAAATTCATTATTATCATTAACCAATTGTTGCCGTAAGATTGCTGCATCATTATTAGATTCCATCAGAAAAATAGGGACCATTGAATGATAAAATATATCCGTCAGGAGCTACTTATTTCTTCTTAAAATAGCAATAGGATTGACGTAATATTCTAAAATTACTACTTTTTTCAATTAAGTTATATGTACAATCGACATAAAATATGGCCTTTGGAATATTTGCTATAGGGTTGTAAAGCGCGTTTACGAATTCAGGGACATGATTTATGATATAGTTTTCTCTGGTTATTGATCATATGTACATTAGATATGACTATACTAGTGACTTGTCGGGATGTATAATTAAAAAGTAATTTTATGAACTCATCTGACAATCCATGTATTAGTTTAACAAGGAAAGCAAGTAAATCTTTTTGAGCAATGCTTATTAAGTTACCATATTGTTCTATTGGTTCACAAAATTCATATAATTCTTGAAAATTCTCTTTAGAAATTGAAATTAAATATTTAAATTCTTCTAAACTAAAAGTATTTATGTCTTCCCAATTTTTTAAATTATTATTAGCATTAGCAGCCGCTCTTAAGCTAGACAAAAATTGCTGAGTATTAACGTGGAGGAATGGTCTATAAACAAAACGCAAACCAGCATGTAAATTAATCATTAGTAAACCCGAATGATTTAGATGAACGTCACAAATCTTCAGATATTCGGGTACATAAATATTTAAGACTAAAAAAATATTTGCTCTGCATACTGCCGATAGTTTTCTTACATTTACTTGTGCGTTACAAATTAAACAACCACGAACTGAGTGGGGTGTTAAAACATTAAGTCTTAGGCAATTTGGATCATTTTCAATATTTCTAAGTTCATGTGTAATTGCGTGATAACAGTTTAAACATAATCTTACTTCTTGTAGATTATCGACTGCAGGAAGTCCGGCAGCTTGTTTTCTAAAATTAGCAATGTTAAGCACATCTATATTATTGTCCTCGTCTAAACGAATAGTGAGTCGAAGTTGAAAGTGTCTATTGCAAACATAACAGCTAATCCTATTTACAAACGCCATATTTGCAACAATATTTATTTAAAACACTAATACAGAACGGTCTAATGCTCGCTTAAAGTAATACAAACGTCATTTATTATAAAAGTCAACAATTATTCCTCAGATAAACAAGTCCCTTTTTTGTGACAAATGGCGTGAGAAATATTTATTAATCTTAAGTTTTATGAAAAGTAGGGTGTTCAAAAAGTTTTGAATAAAATTGTTTCTTTAGCACTTCATTCTACGCCAATGGGTTATGGTAATTTATCGAAATAGTGTGTTAACTAATAATAACGAGTAACTATCATATTATACATATTTTTAAGTTAAAGTCTTTACTGTAAGGGAAGATATTTAGAAAATGTGTATTTATGAAATTCACTTTATCACCCTGTAGAATGAAAACTGGGACCTTTATAGGAAAATTATATTTAGCTTTTCTTTATAATTTATTAAAATCTATAAATCTCCAAAATTACGGTACTTTATTCTGAAAGACCCTGTATAAATATACAAAAAATTTAAAACTTCATTATAAAACGCACTCTTTTTTCTGGAAATACACATATGAACTCTAGACGTTGCATTGGTACCATATTCTAAGATAACACGCTGCGCATTCACCAATAATGTGAGAAGTGTTACCCCCCAAGAAAACAACCTAGCTACGCGCTTGTCTCCAGGATCACATATTTAACCTTTACCTACACGAACATATTTTCCATAGTTTCATCTAAATAAAAATATTGTCAAGTTTTAACACCTAATCTCTTGTTAACGATTGAAAGTGTTCTATCTGACTCAATAATTAAAAAAAAACAAATGCGTGGTTTATTAATATGGCTGTACAATATACCAATGCAGAATATACCGACATTAGGATTTTGTGAAGGAAATGCTCGAGAGAGTGTCAGGGTGTACTCTGAAAGGTTTCCAAATCGTCGTGTACCTAGCCACCCAACTTTTGCTGCTGTTGAGAGACGTCTTCGGGAGACCGGTTCCTTTGTTCCCAACACTGTTGATAATGGAAGAGAACGTTTTGTAAGGATTCCTGAAGTTGAAGAAGACATTTTAGAACGTGTTGAAGAAGATCCAGAATTAGGCACCAGACGAATTGGAAGGGAACTAGGAGTAAGTGAAGATGTCGTTCATAAAGTGCTTAGAGAACAATTGATATATCCATACCATAAGAAGCCAGTACAAGAATTATTAGTCCATGATCCTCAAATTCGTTTGGGTTTTTGTCGATTTGTTAATATGCAAAGAGAAAGATCCAAACTTTGTCAAGAAGGTTCTCTTTACCGATGAAGCGGGTTTTACAAGAAGAGGTATAACTAATACCCATAATGAACATGTTTATGCCGTTGAAAATCCGCATGCAATAAAGGTAAACCATTTTCAGCACGAATTCAAAATTAATGTGTGGGCTGGAATAATTGGTAATTTCATTGTTGGTACTGTCATACTTCCACGAAGATTAACTGGAGAAAATTATTTGGATTTTCTACAAAATACGTTGCCAGAATTGTTAGAAGATTTACCTCTCCAACTTCGGAGAGATATGTGGTTTATGCAAGATGAAGCTCCACCACATTTTTCTTTAAACGTTAGAAACCATTTGAATGAACAATATCCACACAAATGGATAGGCAGAGGTAATGACGCACCTGTAAACTGGCCACCACGTTCCCCAGAGTTAACACCGATGGATTAATTTTTATGGGGACATCTGAAATCCACAGTTTACAGGGAACCTGTAGAAAATGAGAAACAACTCTGGCAACGTATTCAAGATGCAATAAACAATCTTAGAGGTGATGAAGAAGTTATGAAAAGGATACATTTTAATTTTCTTCGACGTATAAATCTTTGTATGCATGAAAATGGTGAACATTTTGAACAATTTTTGTAAAATCTCTATTTTGATTATGTTGTAAATACATATTTTTGTGAAACCTATACACTCTAAATTATTAAAACAAAAATTTGGCGAAAACCATGAGAGTAATCGAGTCTTATCAAGAGTACCTTTTTTAAAGTAAATGAGTTGCGCAATCTAAATTTTATACTCAAACTCCTTTTCTTCCATTGGCGTAGAATTTTTAAAGGTGCAATTATTTAAAAAATCAAGTTCTACGCCTATGTATTATTATCGGACAAAATTTTAATACCATTTTTTTTGCCACATAAAACTCTACCAATATACCAAATTTCAGCAAAATCGCATATGCCGTTTTAAATTTATATGGGAAAAACGATTTAAAAATTGTAACTTCAAAGGCCCTCTGGAGCCCAAACGAAGCAATTTTGTACTAAGGTAATTTTACTTAAATCGAATTATTTTGGTCTAAGGAATATGTGGTATGTTTTTGTAAAGACCTTTTACAGACACCCTGTATATACGAGCGAAGTATGCAATTTTTACGGTACGAAAAACTGAAATGCCATATTTTCATATTTCCAAAATTGCTTTTTTGATTAAAATATCCAGGAATTTATTAAATTGTAACCTCGAGATTTTACGAAAAAACAATAGAATTATTTACTTCCCAAAAATCTCAGACCCGCGCCTGATAACAATTATCATTTTGGCGAAATAAAATGGATTTTAAATTTCGTGAAAATTACAAATCGATCCTCGTAGACCTGAAACTGCGATGCTGTTATCACGCACGGTGTCGTCGGGTGATCATCAAACCCGTTTTGATTGGTTCGATATTATATTATCCGTAAACCGTAGCTATTTCGCAGATCCAGTCTTTTAATTTTTAAAAACAGTTGATTCTATATTCTGCAACTAGTAAAACGTGACTTTTTGCTATTATAATTTCGTATAAAGTATTTACCTATAATTTTACACGATAATTAACAAATTCGTACAATAATACTGATAAAAACCGGCTTCGATTTGATCGAAAATATCTGAGATTAGACATGAGCAGTGGATTGGACGTTCTCAGCGGCTCTCTGAGGGTACGCAATAGTTCTAGGATTGGTTCGGGACTTTGTAAAAATTTTAATTGCAAAATTAGTGAAGTGAGATCCTGCCCTAGTGTAATGTCTCCAGAAACTAAGAGACTTTTGCCTCCTAATACCGAGACTGTGCAGACGAAACCGTTTCCAATTAGAGGTAAGTTTTTTATGATTGTTTTTAAGGGTTATGTTAGACTTTACATAGATACACACGAATTTAAAACTATTTTTTGTACTATTAGAACGAAGAGTAGTTTATATATCATGAAAATTAAAATAAATTGCGGATTATCCACGATTAAATAAGAAATTTATTGTTAAAATCTCAAAAATTAAACATTTTTAAACAAATATTTTGACATATAGATACAGGGTTGCCAAGTATTTCGATATGTAAGAATATATATCTAATTTTTAAACTCATTGTAAATTATTATACTCTTTTTATTATATTAGTATACTCTTTATTATTTATTTAAATTCATGAATGGAAATAAAGTTTATCTATTTTTTAGTACCTATATTAAAATATTTAATCAGGTAATCATAAGTATTTTCCTCATACGGTTGCGTTCGACTTTAGGGACCCAGACAGCACACCAAATCCTTTGGATATCTACTGAACATCCCAATATCCACTGAATGTCCAGTCCATGGTGGATATCTATTTTATATCCATGAAATGTAATTTATAGACATGCAAATGTCCATAAATAATTGTAATTATATAGCAAATTATTAAAAAATTACGCCATTGTACTCGCCATTGTGGCTAATAGTACCGTTGAGATATTTAAAATTAATTTTTTTTAAGGTGTATTCAATATCCCATGGACATCCACTATAAATATAAATATATCAAAGTCTAAGCGCGGACGCAAACCATCGTGGATATCTACTAGATGTAATTTTTGATTTTGCTTCCTAAGTATAGATGGCGATACCACTTTCGTATCTACTCATGCTTAACCCGCCGTAATTGAGTTTGATCGACATTGTTTCACAAACATACTTCATTAGAGACTGAAGTCGAGAATTACCATTTATTCCTGAAGATTCCTAATAAGGATTATTTTCTCCTTAGTAGGTAAAATCAAAGGCAGATTGTTGGGAATATTTTTTACCTCTATTTTCTTTCGACGTTATTCAATAACCATTGGTTACTTATGAACCTCTACTAAAAATAATTATAAAATATTTATCTGAATTTATATATCCTGGGATATAGACGGACATTTGGTTGGATATCCACAAAATATATTCTATGGATATATCTGGGATTTCTTGTATTGTCTGGAGATACTCATTAGATATTTTGCTGAATATCCATAGGATATCTTCTATATTCTGGATATAGACGGACATTTGGATATCCATATTAGTTCCACGGAATATTACTGATATCCTGTGGATATATTGGATATCCACAAAATATATTCTGTGGATATCTCTGGGATTTGGTGTGTTGTCTGGGGACACACCAGTTTTACTTTATTTTTTTGATTTAAATGATATTAAGTATGATTTTAACTCACCTTAGGGTTAGAAATACGAAAAAAAAGTATAAATCAATTATATATTTTAATCTCGATTTTAATTAAATACTTTTTGAAAATAATGTCTTTTATTAAATTTAACCTAAAACTTGAACATTTTAATATTTGACATTTCTTTTCTGGATAATGAGCGGGGTTGCCAAGATTAATTTATTACTTCTAGAGAGCGGAATATATGCAAAATGCATATATATATATATGCATTTTTTGCATATTTTACCAAAGTTCAGAAAATATTGCATATTTTTCCAAAATTCAGAAAATATTGCATATTTTACCAAAGTTCAGAAAATTTAAGAAAATATTGCATATTTTCGAAAAAAAAAATGTATTACTATACTGTGCAAATCAAAAACTGTTTTAACAGATTATACAGATATATTTGAAATAAAGACCTTTTAAATTTTTGTATTTGTTTATAAGTGCCACTTCTTGTAAATTCTTGTTAATTAGTTCTTGGAGGGTGGCATGCACTGGGTTTTTACCTTCTTAAGAGATTAAGCCCATTAAGGTAATTGCTAATAGATGGTATTTACACAGATAAAGTATTACCTACAATGCAATAAAACGGTTTATATAAAATTCTCAGTAATTTCTTGTAACCAATCTACCCTAACGTCGGAATATTTGGAATGTTTTTCATTCAGTTTAATGAGATAGTATCCTCGTTATTTGCCTAGTGAAAAGTCTTGTAATAATTTGTTGTTCTAAAAGTGTCCTAAAATGTCGAGAATTTCTTCGTGGATTATTAACTTTCCAGAGTTGGAAATCAATGGGGATAAAGTTTTTTTGTAAAGCTTGTGCCAAAATAGTGGTTTGCGAAAAAAAGTTCAAAGTGGTTCAACACGTGAAAACATCATTGCATAAAGCCAAATTGCAAAAAATGAAATCACAACCCGTTCAACAATGCGTTGTGAGGTCATTTCAAAACGCCGACAAAACAAAAAGTGACAAGGAGGTATTTAATCAGGACTTGTGCAAAGCTCTTGTTGCGGCAAATATTCCATTAAAGAAGTTACAAAACCTACATCTAAGAGAATTTTTACAAAAATATTGCAATCAAACCATTCCTGACGAATCTACACTCAGAAAAAAAATGTACATGCTATATATATATATATATATATATATATATATATATATATAAATGTAATAGAAGAAATTAAAGTTTTACTGGATGATAGCAATTTTTACATCATTGTTGATGAAAGCACAGATGCTTGTGGAAGATATATGGTACGTCTTATGATTGAAGCCTTAAAAGAAAATGAACCAGGTACATCATATTTAATTGCATCAAAACAGTTAGAAAAAACTAACAATACAACTGTTACCCAATTTATTCAACAATCTCTAGCAGAATTTTTTTTACCAAATCAAATTCCCTCAGAGAAGTTCTTAGTGTTTTTGTCTGACGCAGAACCATATATGATAAAAGTAGGGCAAAACTTAAAAATATTTTATCCAAATATGGTCCACGTTACTTGTCTTCTGCATGGAATAAACTTAGTTGCAGAAACTGTGAGAACATTCCTTGTTTAACAAGCTAATTTCGAATGTGAAAAAAATATTTTTAAAAGCCCCTTTAAGAGTGCAGTTGTATAAAGAGAGAATGGTAGGGGTGTGTTTGCCCCCGGAACCCGTAATTACGCGATAGGGGACATGGATTAAAGCAGCTATATTCTATGCAGAAAATTTTGAAGAAATTGAGGATTTAATTTTGGATATAGAAGACAATTCACAATGTGTAGTGCAAAGTAAAGAATTGTTAAAAATATCCTTGTGCCTAAGCAACTTGTGTTTATAAAGGTTAATTTTAGTTTTTTACCTGATGTAATAACTTCATTGGAAAAGAAAAATTTAAGTTTAATCGAATCAACAAATTTTATTGCAACAGTTTCCGATAAATGTAACAATGTTCCTGGTGACATAGGCCTTAAGATTAGAAAAAAATTAAATACAACTTTATTAAAGAATGAAGGGTTCAATGAAATAAGGGAAGTGAAAAACATTTTTGAGGGAAAATTTTCCAAAGAAGTTTTACGTTGGCCCTGTACATTACTTCTAAAATTACGGTATTGTCCTATTACTTCGGTAGATGTTGAAAGGACCTTTTCTATATCAAAACATATTTTTACAGACAGAAGACAAAAATTTTTAATAGAAAATTTCGAAAAATATTTAATTATAAATTCCTATTAATAATATTACTATTTAATATTTTTATACTATTCTATACTTAACTTCTACTAGTTTTTGTGTTTCGTTTGTTTTAAATAAATTTTTATATTACATTATTTTTTTTTTTTTTTTCGTGTAATGGCTTTGATAGCGTACCAAATTAGGAACAGCAATGTTAATTAGGACCCAACAGTGAATGGTCAAGTGGAAATATTCGCTAGGCATCAGAATTAATTTTTAAATAAATTAATTAATTTAAAAAATCGCGTCCCGGCTAAAATTTGAACCCGGGACCCCTAAGTCCACAGGCCAACGCACTAACCACTGAGCTACCCACCCCCTACTTTTTTAAAGTATTTTTAAGAAATATGCATTTGCATATTTAGGCATAATTGGACAAAATAACTGCATATTTTTGGTAAAAACGATGCATATATATGCGCATATTTTGTTATATTTTGATGCATATATTCCGCCCTCTACTTATTACTATTTCGGCCGTTACCCGCAATATTTAAAAAACTGAGTAGTCTGGGTATTAACAGTATATGACCGGGTAGCAGAGAATTTAGAGTGAAATTTTATGTTGAATGAGTCAAATAAAATGATTTTGTAACATTGTATTTTTAGAAAATACTCAAAAATGTCATGAGAAATGTCAGTAAGTTATAAAAACTTACAAAGGATTGCTGTTATTAATTTTATAAACAATTGTATGAGCTGATATGAACAGATATTATTCTTTGATCTGTGTTAGGGGTCGGGGAGCGATGTTTGGTACAGATTCTGGTATTTTATCACAAAATTCTATTATTTTTATTTAAATAAACAAATCATAAAAGTATAATAATTTACGAGTTTACAAATTAATTATATCTTCTTACATATTAAAATACTTGGCAACCCTGTACACATAAGTCAAAATATTTGATTAAAAATGTGCAATTTTTGAGATTTTAATATTAAATTTCTCGCTTAATCGTGGATAATCTCCAATTTTTTTTTTAATTGTCATGATATATAACTTCTTTACTTTCTAATAGTACAAAAATTTTTTTGAAATTCGTGTGTCTTTTAAGTCGAATGTAACCCCTCATACATTCTAAATTTAAAGATATATTTAAAATCTCCAAATAGGTTAATAATTGTTGATATAAATACAGGGTGTCCCAGAATATATATGCCAATCTCCCGGATGCATCGCATAAAAATAACATGACATAAGTTTCTATAATTTTTTCCTACGGCCCCCCTTTTCGGAGATATGGTCCCATAATGGATAACACTGAAAATCTTTTTTTATACTTTGCGGTTTCATCCTACTATTCTGAGGTGATAATTTAGAAGTTTTAGCACTATTATATTGAAGTAGCTTAATTTTTATAATATTTTAACTGAAATTACATTTGTAAAATTATATTTTACTTGTTATTTTCATTTATATTTTAATAAAATACGATATTTTTTTGTCTGTTTTAACCTAACATTTAGCAATTTTCTTCCACAAAACATAAAATAAATTAATTCAAGAAATTGTCAATTGTTGACACATACGATTCTTGAGTTTGCAACATTGCCAAACACTTGAAACATGAGTCTGGTGTTTATGCCGGCAGACGTAGCCAGGTATGGGTAGTTGCTTCAACTTCTTGTTTTTTATAATCTCGTAATTTATAAATTTTAAATAATCCTGAAACTTATACAAAATCATTAACACCGTGGCAACATTGTAATTTTTAAGACGTAATCTGATTTGCGCACATTTGGCTTATTTAATTTGACAGAGACGGACTAGCTTTAACACAATAATAATGCTAATATTTTATACACCCTATATGATAAAGACACAACAATACTATTTTTGGACAGCTTAAACCTATTATATTCAATTAAACTATTTTCTTTTCGTATTTCCTTTAAAATCGATTATTGTATTCTTTGAAAAATCGAAAATAATCGAATGAAAATATTTGAGTAATCAAAAATAATCTACCTATTAATTATATCAGAAAACTCTAGATTTGGTGCTTGGGAATATGAATTTGAATATAGAGGAGGAACTAGAACTTTTAATTTCCATAGACAAAAAACATCCCTCTCTGACAATTAAAATAGAAGTTAAAAAAAGTAACAGACTCACATACACAAACAATAATCTTGAAAACAGGTATAATTTTAAAAACGCTGATTTCAGATTACTATGCAAACTATTAAGGGATTTTGATTGATCAAAAATTGGACCTTTCGAAAAGGTTGATGATTCTGTCAAATATTTTTACCAGGTTTTTTATGAAATGCATGACATATGTGTACCAAAGTTTACTAATGTCGCAAACACTTTCCACCATGGTTCACGGAAGAAATAAACATTGACATAAAGTTCAAAGAATTTTTCAAAAAAAGAAAACATCTATCGGTTTAGTCGTTTTAACCTGTCAGATTAAAACAAGAAAACCTTCAATTCCGAAGCAGAAGCGGATGATTAAAACGCACCTAATAAAAATATTGCACCAAGATGTAGGCAACACGTAATAAGGGATCAAAATGGCGGAGTTTTCTATCTCCTCTTAAAAGACACTCAAAAAGCTGCGCAGTGCGACCATTCTCCGTATAGTAAAAGAAAATCAAAGTATGTGATACCATCGCGATTCCAAGGTCGTTTAGGATTCCTCCTTCCTGTCTGTCTATATATTCTAAGGGAGAAACCGTTTGAAGACTTATCAACTTCATCAAATACGAAAGACCCTGTGTCGATGCAAAGAGATCTGAAGAATGATATTGTAAATCTAAACAACTATATAGATGAACAAAAACCTGAGAAGGAAAATGAATACACAAAAGTTACTTATAGAAGAAACAAGAACAATAAACAAACAAAAAGAACCTATGGTGAAAATGAAGCAATTAATGATTTTGGAATTGGAAAAAAGACCTGGATATACCTCTACAGAGTACAGCGTCATGTAAAACAGTATCTAGAGAACCAAGAAGTCTTAATAATTCCAATATAACAATCAAGGAACTACCAACAAAGGAAACACAAAGTAAATGTTTTATGCTGGGCTTTGATTTTAATTTAAAAGACGAGATATACAAACAATCTACCTGGCCAAAATCAGTTGCCTATAAGAGTTTTGACTTTAAGGACGGGGTATCCCTGTGTATTAAAAGTGTATGTGTAGAACAAAAGTTAAATCGACAGTTTTCCGAATATGTAGTGTTTAAAAATCTAATTTTTGGCCAAATTAAAAATAAAGGTCTAACTTAGGTCACCTTACTATTGAAAATTAATAAATTTATTATTTTCAATAAAAACCAATCATGTAAAATAACCCCCTTTTATTTCATCTCAAAGGTGCCGTGTAGAATTATTTTAACCTCGATGTCAAACAAATAATAAAAAAAAAATGTAATACGACCTAAGTTCAACCTTTACTTGGAATTTGGTACACTCAGAATATTTAAATATTGTATATTTTTCAAAACGTGTAGATTTGAAATTTATAAGTCACTTTCTTTGAAAAAACATGTCAAAACGAATTTGGAATGGCGTCTAATTTAACTCTAAATCAACCCCGAAAAATCAATAATTACTTCATGTAATGTAATAAAGATGGTGCTCCGATCGATAATATTTTGACTAGTATTTGATTATTTCCGCTTATATTATGTGTGTTTATGGAGGATATACGAGATGATAATACTGCCTCTGATACTGTTTATATGATACAATTGGAAACGACCTTTTTTCATCGGCACCCTTTTTTTGCCGGTGACCTTTTGACACGCGCCTATTTGTTATATGATGTATGATTATCGGTTATTTATCAACTAAAAGTATAGGAAATTAGTACATTGTGAATGATAATATCATTTTAATGCTATTTTTGAAACTAGTTCAAAAGTTGCATTTAACGATACTCAATGTTTCATTTTACCGTCAGTTTTAGTTTGACATATCCGTCATTTTAAGTTTACAAAGCTCAGTTTCTATTCGAAAGTAAGAGAAACAGTCAAAATAAAATGCAAAAAACACTTTTTATCAATTTCGTTTATGTCAACTGAAAGCGACACTAAAACTGATTAAAATGTACAATGAAACTCACTAGGACACTTGGCACAAATAAATCAATTTTCTATTAAAGAAAATAACACTTATTAAAAACAAACAGCACAATAAAACACTTCAGAAACGTGTGATGTAATTTTGAAAACTAAATACTCGTAAGCTTGTTTGTAAATTTATAGACTCTTAACTCCTTCCCCCAGCCTTCATTAAGTATATTAAAAGTCGTGACGTCATATTGGCACAGATATACGGTAATGTGTTATTGACAATCAGGGAAATATTTCTAGGAAATAACTACCTAAGATAAGATAAATGAATGTTAAATACCTACTCATAATATATATTGTAGGGTTTTTGTACTTTAATAGGATACATATTTATGCGGGCCTGGAAATTCTAGGAAATGACAGTCAAAATTACCCAAAAACATTAGGTTAGTACCAACATCAGATTAACTTCGGTATTTAACCAATTAATCACAATTAATATTCTTGAACATTCAAATGACAAAAACTTCCATCTTTAACCAATGAGAATATAGTTTTCATTCGATACTTCAAAATCACAATTTATTAATTAGGTAGAATAGTTTTAAAATATATTACGAATTGCGACACGTCAAGCGTCCCACTCCGACTCAATGTGACGCAATTATTGTGGCAATATATTTTGAAACGACTCTATATTCGTGACTTGAAATTATAAACATCCCTCGTATTACTACCCGTATATAAACCAAATTATTTGTTTTAGGAAATATTTATATTTAATGTGAGGCAAGATATCGTTTTTGTTGTTACTATCTGCATACCTACCTACATTCTTTACTGTGGTCCAGGAAACAAAGTCAATTTTCGATAAAAATAAAATGTAATAGGTAGGTAATACTTTATGAAACAGTACAATAAATGTATTGAAATAAAGTATGCTCATACTCCAAAATGAGTCCTAGAGTTAACATTTTTATAATATTATAAATGGCATATAAAACGATTGGACCGTTTTCACAATCGCGAAATAATTTTTTTTTATTTGGTAAAATCCCGGCAATTATTGAAAAATAGATTTTATGTTCAGGACTATTATTATGATCCTTCGAACTCAGTCTACTAAAAACCGGTATATAATACAATATAATACAATATCCCCTAATAGCTAGTCGGTCGATATTTATAGTTACTTAAAGATTTCTGTAATAATTTGCACTAATTCAATCTCTAGTCGGTAGGTAACAGCACCTCCTTGATTGAATCTAAATTGACATAATTTTGTTCAGAAATTCCTAGGAGACGCTGTCCTTAAGATGTACAATCAATATCAAAACCGCAATGAGGATTTAAAAAAAATCTCCTTCTAATTCAGAAGCAGGAAATGAATAATTAATTACTTATTTTTACAACATAGGAAGCCTACAAAATAAAATGGATGAAGTACAATTAATCCTAAATGATTGTGACGAGAAACCTAACGTGGTTTGCTTACATAAGATATATTAGTTTGTATCACAAATTGCACCCGAAAGGTGATAGAAAAACGTAGTAGCTATGGGCAATGAGCAATTTGATACAGAATTATTCTAAAAGAAATCAATGAACATTTCTAAATGATCTTGTTTTATTTAAGCATTAAATTCAGTTCATCAATGAGCACATACTCTTGAGTCAAAAAGCTTAATATGAAAGCACCTTTTTACCTTTAGTAAACGGGAACTTGTAAAGATATACCCAGTATTTCCTCTTCTTCCTCACAAACTGTAAACAAGATGTAGGAACCAATATCACTTCTTTTTCGAACTTATATTTATCTTTTTTCTTACCGGTATAGTTTTATTTTTTCATTTGTCAATTTTAGATTTCAGTTATAAGATCGAGTAAATAACAAAACATTATTAAATGGCCCACAAAATGTTATGTTTGATTAGAAAGTTCTACTAGTAATTTTTTTAAATAATTGTATTGATTGATTATATACAGAATATTTATTGATAAAACAAGGAAATGGAAAACGGTATTTTGTCGCCAAAGAAATACATCATTTGAAACTTTGAGACAGTTGATTCTACTTCAAACAAAATTGAAATATTTTTTTATTTTCACAAAATTGAAAAATAAAATTAAAAGGAAATATAATATACAAATTAAGGTATTATGAAACTGCATGTACTTGAAAAACGAAACGTTCCAAATGAACGAAATTATTTCAATTTAATTCGATTATCATAAATGAGTAAAATATATGTCTTAAAATTATTTAATGATAATAAAAAGAAAACTATATTGCATTGTTTTTATAATGTACTTAGATTAAATACCTTGTATACAAAACTCGTTTTTCAACCCTCAAAATAGTCAAAGTATTCTAAAAGAACCCTTTAAATTACGTATTTTTTACTAATGTCTGGATGAAAACACCCTGCTAAATCATTCTAACATATATTGATAAGATTAAAAAATATTCAACCTTAAAAGTGCATCGGAACCACCCCAACACCGCAACCCCTTGAATTAAATATTTTCCTGTTGCTTATAGATAGAAAAAACCCCGCTAGATTTGATTGATTAAATCATTATATAAATTATTCGTTTGTTTTAAAAAATTAAGTATTCGAAATGCATTGGAAATCCCCCTGCTACGACCCTTTGAATCATATATTTTTCTGTTCCTTATAGAAAAAAGAAACCCCGCTAGATTTTATTAATTAAATCATTATATAATATATTAATTAGTTTTAAAAAATATTCAACATTCAAAGTTCATCGGAAAGCACCCCACTGCAACCCTTAGAATCGTATAATTTCCTGTTACTTATAGAAAAAAGAAACCCCGTTAGATTTTACTGATTAAATCATTATATGATATATTAATTAATTTTAAAAATGATTCAGCATTCAAAGTGCATCGGAAAGCACCCCTGATGCAACCCTTAAGGTACCAGTTCGGTAAGCGCGACAGACGACCGCCGACGCGACATATGACCGCCGACGCGACCGAGAAGTGTCGCTTGACATCTAAAATACATACAATCATATGAAACACATTTCGCACGGCGCGACACGAGAAGTGTCGTCAAGACGACACTTCCTGGAGACACCTCTGAATCTGCCTCGGGGCAAAGGTTTGCTGCATGTCGCACTCGGGGTCACTGTCTTCGAGCATCGGTTCATTTTGAGGGTGATTAGGATGGAAATTTCTTTCGATCTGGGCAGCGTTGCCAGATTTTGGAACAGTATGGGTAAAAAAACCGTTGATTTGAACAGTAGATTTTAATACAGGGGGAAATAATTATAATTTGCAGTGTAGTAAATAAAAAAACAAGTATATAAGAAACGAAAAATAAACTTTTATCTACCCAAATTAGAAAGTAAACAAAGAATAAAAACAAATAAAAACATTTTTATTATATACTTAACGTACGGGAAAAAAACCAATGAAAAATAATGAGTACCTACTTCTTTTAGATCAGTCTGAATCAGATAATTCAAAATCGTAGTGTTTGGCCTATGCATGTTCTTTTTATGATTATCTTGATGTTTTTTTTTTATTGAACCAACCTACAGTAGTGGATGCTTATTACGCTGCTTTTACTGCAGAAAATTTACTAGAGAAAATATTCTTTAACCATTTGCTGAAGAATGAGGCAAACTTAATAAATTAAGAACAAAATTTACTAGAGACAAAAACACTGGATCTACGTAAAAACAGTAGGTCTGGCAACGCTGATTGTTTCCTCGAATGGTTATTTGTTATATCCGAAATGAACGGAGCGACACATTTATGCATCTGTCGTCCTACTGGTCTCCTCAGTGGTCTCCTGTCTCTTGACGCGGCTACCGAAATGATACCTTAAGAAACACATTTCGGTAGAGGCGACAGACGACATCAAATTTAGTATGGCAATATTTGCCGCTTCACTGGTGTCTCGGTCTCCTGTCGCGGGTCGCGCGTTCCCAAATGTTAACTTGGTAACTAAATCTGATGTCGTCTGTCGCCTCTACCGAAATGTGTTTCTTATAATTACATGGGTTCAGACGTGAAGCGACCGTTTAGTGTCGCGGCAGAAGTTACAAAATTCATGTGTAAGATTAATTTGTGGCATTAGGAGAAGGGAACATATTTCGCACCATATTAAAAGAATTGGTTGGTTAACCACAATTCAACAACGAGTATTGAACGCTTGCTGCCAGTTTAATTAAATTATTTCTAAGAAAACACCTCCGTATCTTTACAACAAAATAAGATTTAGGACAGACGTACATAACGTCAATATTCGTTGGAAAAATAGATTAACCATACCATTACACCGAACACGTGCTTACAGAGGTTCGTTTTCATATCAAATGGCTCATCTTTTTAATTGGTTTCATGACAAACATGGTAATGGGCCATGTTCACATGTGAGATATGCTGTTTTATAAATTATATTGTAATAGTTAGTCGCTATACAAGTTATTCTAAATAGTCAGTTCGTTAAAAAAGCCAAAAGTTTTTAAATTAAGCCCAATTGAAATTTAAAATTTGAAATTATACGTCATCGGGAATAGACCAATCATCTTGTGTCGAAGTTTTTTTTGTTATACAAAACCAAGCCAACGAACAAACCAACACACAGAATGTCGAAGTGAACGCACATCTAAGTGACATTAAAATTGACACCATCTAACCTTAGTTTTTTGTTTTGGTCTAATTTTATTATTAATATGAATCAGCTGGATTTATAAAAGTTGAATCAAGTGTTTTACCCATTGTAAACGAAAATATGATTACCGAGATGATTACTGCATTTTTTAACAATACTCAGTTTACAAAAGTCACAAAGGTAAGACTTTGTTAGTCACAAAGGTAAGACTTTGTTTTAATAGTAGGTAGTTACAGTTTATATGGAGCAAGTAAAACATATTTATCTCAGGTTTTATTTTTAGATCTGCCAAGCAAGTATATGGGGATAATTTCTTTTTCCATAAGAGAGAAGGAGACAAATTACACCTAAACATAAAGTACGGCAAAAACCTTCTGATGTGGTTGCATTGTAATTAACAAAAATGAAATTGTTAGTGCACAATATGCTAAGGATATGCTGCATGTCAAGGTTTGTAATATTTATTATGCTTTTTTGTTTCTATATTACATATAATAAACAGTTTATAAGGCCCTTTATTCCTATAAATATTTTTTTTCTAATTTTGACATAGACATTTTTTGTAATCGCAGCAAGTGTTAAAATAATCTAGAAACAGATTTTGTTAGTGAACCTAGTAATAATTATGATACCAAAGAATGCTGCAGAGCACCTATGAAATTTTGAGTTAAAAAATATGCCATATTTTTAGGCTATTTTTATACCCTTTTCAAAAATTTTATGCTCCTCGTTTTTTGCAAAACTTAAAATGCTCTATAGCTTCGAACAAAGTCAGCAAAGCACCTCTATTTTATAAAGTTTTTTCTGTAAAAACAGCAACACCATATATTTATGCACTTGAAATATTATATTTTTAAAAATACATGGTGCTTGCTAACCTTCGAAAGAAGCCAGCAGAGCAATTCGGTTTTTTAAAGCTTTTTTCTAAAAACCACACCCCATTTTTAGAATATTTTTAGACTCTTGAAATATTGTAAAACTTTACTAAAAAAATTGCTATTTTTAAATAATACAGGGTGCTTTGTTGGAACAAAGTCAGCAGGACACTTCAGTTTTTTAATTTTTTTTTTTTTATATATAAAAACAACTACTTATGACACATGTTTAGGCTGTTTTAAAATCCTAAAAATGTGGTAAGTACATTTGTTTTCAGAAAAAAACTTTGAAGTCAGCAAGGAATTGCGAATTTTTTTTTTAAAATGCCAAATTTCGAATATTTTATAATATTGTAGGAGCCAAAAAACGTGGTGTGGTTTAAAAAAAAACTGGGGTGCTCTGCTGGATTCGTTTGAAGCTAACAAAGCATCCCGTAATTTTTTATTTTATAATACTCAATAGCCTAAAATGAGACATAGCTGTTTAAACAAATTGTATTTTTAAAAATAGCAGTTTTTTTCGAAAAGCTCTATAATATTTCAAAAATGTGAAAATGTGGTGAGATTGTTTTTTTTTAAGTTTTGAAAATCCGAGGTTCTTTACTGGATGCGTTCAGAGCTAGTAAAGCTCTGCTCGTCTTGTTACATAAAATAAAGGCATTTTGTAGCTGGTTATATAGTTATTTTGTAACTGCATATCTAACCCTTTTATTTTTTCAGTTGATTGTAAATATGTGGCTTCATAGAAGAAGTGATGAACTATTTGTAACATCTAGTCAGTGTTATTGGAAAGGCTCTAATTTATCAAAATGCGTAAATATTGATGTACACTTGGCTAGATTGTTAAAGAAACCTCTTCATCCACTACAGGAAAATAAATCAGTACTTTTATATTCTTAGGATTTGTATATATATTTTTTATTTGTAAATAAATTGTTTTTTACTTCATTTTTCTCATTTTTTATTAAAAGATTAATAAATAAAATTTTCACAGATTTTTATATTTTTGTTTGTAAACAATAATTGAAGAGTTTTTATTAAAAATCACCAATGTTAATAATAATAATTTAAGTCAATATTATTCTTTCTCCTTTTTTAAAGCTACTATCAATAAAGGTATTACTTGCTTGACCTATGATCAATTTTTAAATTCTGTGATATATTTGGTTCAACAGAAAAAAAATTATAACCCTTTGACATTGGTTTTTACTTAGATTTTCATAAAAAATAAACGGAACTGCAAACATGTTTTACTATCGTAATAACGAATAGCAACATTAAATTTTTTTTTTACATTTATCACTGTTGTCATTTTCATAAAGGATTGATAAGAAGGCACACTTTCTGGTTTTTTGAAAAAGGTAGCAAGAATTGTGATATTTTTAAATTTATCACCAGTGATACCACATGTAGTTACCCGATTTATTGGAATATATAGACTTTGCTACCACATTCAACTGAACTTGGTTGTTTTTAATATTTATCACTGTGACATAAGCGTTTTTGTCAAAATGTTTCATTTTAAACTGCTGTAAATAGGTGCCTTTGTTTTGGTAGTTTTAGTCCCAAAAAAATCTATGCATATACAAGTACTCATTCCTCTTTGATTTGTTCAAAAAGTTAAAATTTTATAAAAAATTACATTGGCTGTTTAAAAACTCATTATAATCCCTGAAATGTGATAATTAGGTAAATTAAATTAAAAAAACAAACAAAAAAATTTTATTAAATTAATATTTACTCTTACAAAATAGGTTCTTGTAAGTTAACAAGCAATTATGCAGATATTACTAAGTAAATGTACTTGCTTAAAATTCACACACGAATGTGGTTTTAACTTGTTAAATTAACTAACCCTTCTTATAACTCTTTCCACATGTATTCTTAGAGATGCTATTCTTTTACTTAATTGTACATCTTCTGGAGAACTTTTTTCATTCTGTGATACACTAGGTGTGGCTTTACTAAAGTGCATCCCATGTTTTCAAGTAGCTAAATATTCTGAAACCCCTATCTGCCATTATATGGGATCCAGGAACCAGTTTGTTTAAATACCCACATTTTTCTATTATTTCTTTATCACTAGTTCTTCCACAAAATGATGAATAAATTCGGTATCTTCAAAACTTTCAGGAGATTCTGCATTTTCTTCCAGAAGGGTTTTTAGGTTATACACCTAAGAATTTATAGAAGCCTCATTTTCAATTTCCTGAAGGGGACAATTAGCAGAAATTGCTGCTACATCTTGATAATCCGGTGTATTTTTATTAAAAAGTTTACGAGAAACATCGCTAGTAGAAGGTTGATTTTCTTCTTTCCAAATTTCTAGGAACACTAATAAATATTTTTGAAGATGAATGTGAATCATTATCACATTCTGGAACAAAACACTTTTTCGTAGTCATAATATTTATTTATAAAAAGTACAAAATAAACACTCAAATTCCAAATAAATTATTGATGGAGACACTATGACAGATGACATACAGTGCTGCCGTTTTGCCATTTTCTGAATTATTAAGTGACTTTTAAAACAATAAAACTTTAAATATAGTAAAAGTTTAAACAGAAACAATACTTTCAAAAAACATTTGATATTATATATTTAAAAGATATTTGTTTAACGATGTTTTAGAAGTCTAAAAGTAAGAAGGAGTACACAAACGAACGTACATCACTTCTCGTAAACCTTCTAGCCGGCAACGTTGTGCGCTAGCTTCTATTGGTCTATTCCCGGTGACGTCATAAATTTTAAAAAAAATCATAACTCCGGCAAATGAATAGATAAAAAAAAAATAAAAAAAATGTAGTTTTATTTTTAACTCTACTATTCATAAAAAAAATTTCAAAATTTTTGAACATGCCCCATTGCAGTAATAAATTAAATTTTAAGAAACAGTTGAATAATGATTTACTAAATAGTGTTATGACACCACCAGATTTTTAATATAATATATATTTTGTTGTTCTCAGTTTACCTAGAACTTTGCTAGGGTACAGTTGAGAATCCAAGTATCTTGTGTTTATTGGAGATAAGGATCTGACAGCTGTCACATTATAATTTTTCATAAATCATTGTAATCGCACGCCAGAGTAAGTATTTCCTGTAGTACAGGGAATCGGTAAATGTCCGAGCCCGGAAGGGCACCACAAACACCTGTAAGGGGTTTTCAAACAGAGTATTCAAAACGCCTCAAAGCCAAGTTGTATAAACCAGATGTTCTGAAGAAAATAACCACACCTACAAAATTCAAATCTCCCAAACCTACCAGAACTAAACTGAGGACACAGTTGGAACACATACATGTGAGTACTGAACCAGACATTGCAACCACACTAACTATTCCTAACACCGGGGTCAACAACACAACACAGGAGGAACCCCCGGTCAAAAATTATATTGAACGACCTTCAGGCGACCGCCAAGGTGTTGCTGAGGCGGCAAAGCCGGCAATAGTCCCCGTGGAAGGGGAAAACCCGCGAAAAGTATCAATTGCGGGCTCTGACGAGTCCCTGGAATTTTACGACAGCCAGGAAGATAACGCAAACAGTCTAAAGAGCAAGGAACACGAAGAGTCTGTTAAACAACTTATAAATGACCTGGAAAAATCGGATGACTCGATAAATTCTAGCAGCGACTCCAGTAAAATGGACACAACGGTGGTTGACACCGAGAATAAAAAAAGGGAGCCGGGAGAAAAATCCCCAACATCTGATAAATTCATCTCTGAATACGTCACCACCAACACAGGTGAACAGTACAAGACATTGAGTCTCCCTGATAATGTAATAAGCAATTTACTGGACTTTAAGACAAATGATCTTAACATACATTCTAGCCAAAACACCCTCACACCTACAGGCGGTGTGGGATTAGCTCAAAGTGATGGTGGATTGAGTAGCTTTCGCTTTGGGCTCAATCCTACACCCCCTAATTCAATCCTTGGAGCCACTGTGAACCTGTCAGAAATACAGTTAAAAGATCAGGGAGCGGTCAATTTTGTATAATTCTGAGTTGTAACTCGGAATTTTATTTATACCAGTAGTTTTAAGTTTGGTTGCATAGTATAAACAATGAGCACTGTTAAAGTTAATTGTGAAATTTGCTTAATACATTATGATATCTAATGAGTATTAAATATCTAAAGTGGAATGTGATCGGGCAAAATCTGTCCTAAACGAAACAAAAAATTGATAATAAGTACATGGTTCAAAATATAATCAGGCTTATTAGACGTGCTGTCTCGGGTGAATTCTACCTTCCTGGCGGTGGAGTTACTAAGAAGATGCATGCAAAAATCGACTCGAGTTGTGTCAATTTGCTTGTCTTGTCTGGGTCAAATTTCGCTCAAATGTGTGAAGCTCATAGTTTGTTATAATATACATTTCAGTGGTTCTAAAAATATTAAAAACTCAGAAGAAAAAATGATGTCTTCTTTTTAAGATTCTGTACAGGTTCTGATTTACTGGTAGAAAATGAAATCAAAATTGATTTTATAAACAGCGAAGAATTTGAGAGGAGCCCAATTGCACACACTTCTTCTGGTTTATTGGAAATACCCACGTCTCACGAATATTATATAATTTTTAGGGATAAATTTATTATTCTCAAATATTTTTTGTCATGGACATTATTTAGGACTTAGGTACCTCTGTTAAAGATGAGTATCTGTTTGAGATCTGGAGTTATTGTAAAATTATTTTAGGATTAAAAAGTTAAAAAGTTTTGCATTTGCGAAACTCCACAAACTAATAAGAAGACTCTTCGATTATTATGTAAACTGTAAGATATTATTTTTTGAAAATATTTATTTTAATAAAAACAGAAAGTTTGTTTGTTTTATGTTTGAATATTTAAAAATAATAGGTACTAGTATATTACTGTGCATAATTATTATTTATCATACGTTTTTTTAATATTTTGAGAATATATTATTATTAATTGTTTTGGATTTGCGAAATTTTACAAATTAATAAAATGTAATAAAAAGACTCAAAGTTTATTTAGAAGTTTTTTGTTTAAAAAATGTTTTTACTTATTTTTAAATACGTAGGACCATTTTATAGTCTGTAAGATAATGTTTTATTGTAAGGCTTAGCCAACACACTTTTTGGAAAATATTATTTATTTTAATAAAAACAGAAAATTTGTTTGCTTTATGTTTGAGTTTGAAAATGATAGGTATTAGTATGCTGTATATAATTATTATTGATACAGTTGGTACTTTGCTTTTTATGTTGCCTTTGGATATATTACTGAATATATGATCATACTATTTCATGCTATTCTAATATAACTAGAATTTTAAATGTTTAACGAACGTACATATCAATAACAAAATTGGTGAAAGTGACGTTAGTCCTACTGATGTTGATGCTGACCGCTTATGATACTTACTTAAACTACCTAAAAGTGTAGTATTGTTATCTTCAACATATTAACAACTAAAAAAAAAACAATTCATAAACTTTCAATTAAATTAATTCTGATGCCTTGGTAGGATTTCCCACTCGACCATTCACTGTTGGGTTGTAATTAAGAGTGCTGTTCCTAAAGTGGTGCAAGGAAACAGTAACAAGGCCTGTCTGTAGGGGTGTAGGAGTATTAGAGTACTAATACTCCTGCACTATGGAGTACTAGACTACTGATACAATCCATAACCTACATAGAACACTAGGCTAATGACCTTAGATGTTGAAGCCGTACACCTAAGAAAAAAAAATTAAACGACATAAATTATGACTAAAATATTTATTTAAAGTTCAACAGTATTTTTATATGTTAAGTATACTTTTTATTACATTTCTTAATTGAATATATAAATCAGCAGATTCTTGTGGATCTGTTACTTTTTTCCAATTATTTTCAACTAGAAGAATATTGCATAAATCACACACATCTTGATCGCAAGGATATTTTAGAAATTTACATTTGGATCTTAGGGCTTCAATAGTAAAATCAGGCAGTCCAACTATATAACCGAGTATTTCATAAAGTGATGGAATTTCAAACATAACTTTATGGGCATTCCACTCCAACACTATCTCTAGACCGGCGGACGGCGTGTAATAATCGTTAAAAAAAAAATTCAAAGGTGTAACCAAATGCGACCTTTATATCATTATTCAGTATACATTTTTACATATGAAATCAAGAATGACGACATTTTTCATTGGTCGAGATAAAATTTACATACAAAAAATGAAAAAAATTGAACTTTTCAATTTTTTTACTTTGTTGCGCTGCGATTTGATTTCTAAGAAAGATATAATTACCGTTTTAGAATAATATAAAAGCTCTCTTTTTTCTCTAAACAATAGCAGTTAAAAACATTTTTTTTTTTAATAAATTATGGAAAAAAAAATAACAATAACTTTTAATTTAAAAAATTTGGCGAATCTTCCAATACTTTTTACCTATCAAACTCTTTTTTTTGCATAATCAACTGCCACTTTTTTTTACACCAAAAACTGCGGAATTTATTCGTCATCATTTTTGCTCGATTATATAGGGCTATACGTAAAGTCATTTGTAAACTACAACCCTTTAAACAGGTGAATTCGACTTAAATCTATCTCGAGCGGCCGGAAATAGATCGAAACATCGCTTAGAGAAGAAAGGTACCTTCTTCCATAATCATTACATGTAGTGTTGGCATCTTCTCTATGCGGGCCAGGTTCTATTGCTTGTTTTTTAATCAGTTTTGTTTATTTGCAAGCCACATTATTTGTGTGTTTAAAGGTTTAAAAGTAATTAGATTTTATTAATTATAACTTCTATATTAACATAAAAATATTTGTAAAAATTAATGAATTATTATTTAATTTTTATTATTAATACTAATATTATTATCATTTTATTATTATTATCATCACCTTTATTATTTTTAATGTTATTATGTAACAGACAAGAAAACTAAACAAAATCATAATCTTCTACAATGTCTCCAATTATTTGCTTATTTGAGCAATTCGAACAACATTTGCACTCTTCTGTACAAAATACTCCCTCCACTAAACATACACATTTTTTAGTGTCACATTTCTTCTCACTACAATTTAGTGAAATAATTTTCCTAATATTGCTTGGAACTGCCGGAGATGACATTAATTTCGGAACAATATAATTATCATCTTTTTTCCATCCATAATCCATCAAATTAAATAATTTTACAATTCCGACGTGACTATTTAGCCATATATGTGTTTGATAATAACATATGTAAAAAGTAATAAATAATACATACTTTTAATATTTTTTAGTAAGTGTACCTACCTTAAAACGTGAAAATAAAATGCATCCTCTGTAGGCGGAATTTCTTGTGCAGACTTTTTTGTGGTTTGTGTCAATGTTCTCCTTATCTCGTTAAGGTTGTCACATCGTTCTTGTTTATAAAGTTTACTAACAAATTTCCTAGCTATGGAAACACTATCATCAATTTCACATTTTCCAAAAGCTGGAAGGTCAATGTTATTACATGATTTTAACAAAATTTGAAAACCTGATTTCTTTCCTATTTTATAAAAAGAACTGGTCGTGTCACAACCAGTGAGACAGTGAAAAGCTGGTAAACTGTCTGAAACTGGCTTTCCTAAATTTTCTGCTATTTGATGTACGGGAATGTATTTTTTTTTATTGACGTTGTTCACGATGTGGCCAGTTTCCATAAAAATTTCACAAGTTTTCATAATTTCATTGTTCCAATAATAATAAAGTAATAAAACCAATACATCGGTATCATCCGACTTTATAACCACTGTACGGTTTTTATTAAGAGAATTTGTCAAATGGAAAATAATACGAGTGTCTGCCTCTTCATGATTACATTTCAAAGTTTCCTCTTTTATAACATCTGTGTTGCTTATCTGTAAGAATATTAAAAACTCATAAATTGGATACAGGTGATTTTAATGACTTACTTTAAAACATTCTTCTCCATTTTGAAAACCTCCTGCAATATAGAGCTCTTTTCCTGCAGGAAACTGTTTAGAAGCTTCAGTTAAACATTTTGAAATATATTGTATAAGTGACTTCTTATTTGCACACGACTTTAAAAATGTTTTATAATTTGGGACTTGTCTACTGCCGACTATGCTAAATGTTCCTATTGTAGTTTGTCCTCGTCTTTGTCTTTCAATGTTTTTTATGGAGTTTTCAATATCATATCTGTCAAATATTAAAGAAATACTGATACATGAAGGGTTTTCCTGGAAAATGCGTAAAATTCTATTTAGGACCACATCTGCTAAATTATCGAATGTTTTGAAAGATTTCGCATTCAAAGAATGAAGAATTGCCATTCCGTCTAAAACATAAGAGCTGAAATTTTCAGGAACCTGTAATGATGCTTCGCAATAAGAATGCAGTTTGTTTGCTAGATCCGATTTGGGAGTTTTTCTCATTGTTCCATCATCATTGAATAAAGCAAGAGGGACTGGAGTTAATTCATGAGATAGTATATCAATAAAATCCATATTTTGAAATTGAGCGGCACTGATTATTCTTCTAAACATAAATTCAGGATTTATATTTTTCCCTTTACTGGAGTTCTTGTAGTTAATTTTATCATTATTGAAAGTTTTTAAAGAAAATCGTGGTACTGTTTTCCAAAAACTGACTGTTTCATTTTCGGTTAAGCGGTCCTTTATAAATGTTTTCATTTTCAAGTGGGCTTCCCACTTAAAAGACATAAGGGAATCCTTAACATCCGTTGATGCTATTTTTCCAGTCGCAATATTCACTAGATCATTTGATGTTTCGGTTATATCAAACGGGTTCACCCATGAATTTTCAATCAAATTTTTCATTTTCATTACATCGTTTTCATCTCGTACTCTTTGTGAATGACCATATTTAAATTGTGTTTGATTATATACCAATAGTTCTAATTTATTGGCATATTCTCCGACTAAATGTCTTGTAATTAGCCATCGATTTAAAGTACCTTCCTGTCTTGAAAATCCAATTACCCCTCCAGAACTCTTGCAATCTCTATTTATAGTTTGTTCTAAAGCCATATCAGAAGCAACACAATTAAATGGTTTATTATTTGTTCTTTTTACTACAAAATTTCCTATATTTAAATATTCGTACATGTTTCTATGATCTCTTTTTAATTTCTGCATATCTAGCAGGTATACAGGTACGTACTTAGCATAGTTAAGACGTCCTCCTGCTTTAAAAAATGGTAATGCTTGTTTGACGGTTTCTAAGTGCAAATTAAAATCTGCATTGCGTTCTGATCTGATTAAAGCCATTAGAATATCAACTGAGTCTAAAAACAAACACCAGTATTTGAAAGTAGGATTATTTTCACATCCATATTTTTTAAAAGAATTAATACAGGTTTCCAATTCTTCTGAAGATTCCATTATAGTCTTATCTATTTTTCTATCAAAAGTAGAAGCATCAGTTAAAATGACATTTTCTAATTCATTGAGAAGATTAACAAAGTGTTCGCTAAATACTGATTCGTAATTAGTTTCTTTTAGCCACTCCATCATTGATTTGTAAAACAATCGACTTAAAGTGTCTGCTACTAAAATGAGAGCTCTTATTCCTCGATCATATTGTTTGCCTTGAAGAAGTTGGGTACAAGACATTTCAGCATAAACTTCAGATTCTACTAAAATGCTAGAAAGGCCCCCATCAGCAAAAATACAGCCAATACTTGCGATAAACGCCATTGTCAAATGCATACCGCCTAGTTGCATAGTAACTTTATCATGTAATTGTGCAGGTTTATTCCAAAGAATTTCTTGTGCTTTACTATAAATTGAAAGGTCTGCTGTCACTACAATATGATTTTGATTTAGCGTTTCTGCTATCTTTACCAATTTAACAAGACCTGTGAAGATTGTATCAAAATCAGTGGGAGGGGCATTTAAAAATGGTAGATAATATGTATTCGATACATATAAATTATTTTCAGATAATATATTATTAAATTCATTCCACGTTGTTACCGTTTCCCTTTTTTTAACACACTGTAAAAGCTGCCATAAATTGTCGATGGAAAACGATTTTTTGACAAAATTGTCATTAATTGCGCAAACTGAATTTTTATCTGATCGAGGTGGCTCTGGTCGGGTTGATGGTTTTCTGTAAATGAGGATTTTATTGCTGAGATCTGTTTCTCCTAAAGAACGTTTTTTTGTTCTTTCAACGGATGAACCTCTCGGAACTTCAGATTTTTTTTGAAAAAGAACCATTGCTAATGCATGTGTAGTACATTTTCCATCAATAGTCTCCTCATTTAAATCAAAATTGTCAATGCTAGCGTGAATAAAGTTTTGGTTTTCAACTGGCTCAATTCCTGGTGGTATAAAATTTTCCTCATTTAAGTGCTCAACAGCGAGGGATGTTAAAAATGTTCGTATTTCATCATAGGAACACCCATAACCAAACTGATGTAAAAGATTTATTAATTTTTTGCTTCTTACAGTCTGATACATATAAAGGGAAAAACTGAATCCGAAACTAGTATAATTTTTATTTTTGTCAAAACTATTTAAAATATTAGAACAAATGGACATAACTTTAAGATTGAATGAATTCTCATCTGAAACATTTCTTAGCTCTTTCTCATATAAAATCCATGTAATGAATTGAAATAATTCATTCGGTATTTCTTTTTGACATTTCTGTTCATTTATCGCGTCAGGGCCTAAATACGTTTGTTTGGATGAAGATGGCTGATTTATGTGATGATTGATTTTTTTTCTTAATATTGCCGCTGCTTTATGAAGTACTGAAAGTTCACTTTCGTCAATTTGTATATCATCAATTTCACTATTACTACTAGAAGAATCCAGGTTGGCATTTCCTGATATAGGAATAAAATCAATAATTTTATTATCTTTTGAATAAACAATTGTCTCCTTTCCTAATTCAGATTTGAAAAGTATTTTATTTTTAAAATGAAATTCTAGTTTTTTACGTAGGTTTTCTGTTGTAATATTTTCGAGGTTTTTTCCTCTTCGGATTTCATTATAACGATTAGTTAGATTTTCTAGTGTTACAGAGTTTTTATTAACAATTATAAGATCATCAATTTCAGAACATAGCGTCTGGAAGGTTTCTTCTTCAATATTAATTTGTTTAGTGTGGTGTTTGCGTTTTATGGCACTTATATGTCTTTTATTTATATATTTTATATAACATATTTTATGATACTTAGCATCGGCTGCAAATAAATCTGTATAAAATTCAATTCTGCCTCGTATTAAAGTATCCTGACGATCCTTTGCAGCTTGTAAAATTTTATTTCTAGTAGTTTTACCTGTTCCAGTACAAATTTTTGTTAGTCCTAATTTTTTTACCGTTCCACTTTTTCCGCATATTAAGCAGTCCCTTTTAATATTAAATAAAATGTCAGTATTTCTGTTACTATAAGAAATATTACTTGTGCTTGACGAAGGGGTTAACAGTTTTTTATTTTTAATATTATTTTGACTGCAAAATGTTTTTCTGCATGAATAATGATAACTAAATGTTCCTGTGCTTTGTAATATTTCAGATTCTAAAAGTAGAATTTTAGCGCTAATTTGATCATTTCGTTCATGTGCAGCATTTAAAATTGAACTTATACCACTAAGTCTAGGTTTTTTACGTATAATTCACTCGATTCGTCAAAGTTATTTCGACAGATTAGACACCAATTATTCATATTGTTCAGTTTAGGAACCTTCCTATATTCTAAAAACAAAATTTACTCAGTTTACTTTTTCCTTATTTTTTAAAAATACTTACACCAATTAAAAACTTGTATTTCACTTTTACTAACTTATCACAATCACTATAGTCTATAGTTTTTTTTATTTATTATCGATTATTTATTAAGCCGTATAGAAAAATAACGCATAAATCAGAACACGATGCATAACACTTGCTATCCTATGTACTTGACTTGCACAATAAACAAACAGTTGATGAAGCAGGCGGGTTTGCGGGGAATACTTTACTCTGTTGATACTTATAGAGCGCGCATCTCTCTAAATGATGTATCATCAAAAATACTTTATGTAGACATATACATAATCGAACAAAAATAAAGACGAAGAAATTCCGCAGTTTTTGGTGTAAAAAAAAGTAGCGGTTGATTATACAAAAAAGAGAGATGGAGGGGTGTAAACAAATTGGAAAATTCGCAAAATGATTGAACTAAAAAGTTTTTATTTTTTTTCTCATTTTATTTTCCAAAAAAAAAAAGTTTTTAACTGCTATTGTTTAGATAAAAATAAGAGCATTCAGATGATTCTAAAACGGTGAATATATCTTTCTTAGAAATCGAATCGCAGGACAACAAAGAAAAAACATTGAAAAGCTCAATTTTCTTCATTTTTTCTACGTAAATTTTATCTCGACCAATGAAAAATGTCGTCATTCTTGATTTCTTATGTAGAAATGTATACTGAATGATGATATTAAGGTCCCATTTAGTTACACTCTGATATTTATTTGCTCTTAAACTAGACGACTTATTAGTGCGCTCCCGCCGGACTACTCGTCCAAATTTTTCTAAAACAAATAATATGTTATTTATTATGCTGCATCTCACAATTTTTGAGATACGGAATTTGATGTGGCTTACACTAGTGGCGTTTCAGACGGGTATTGACTGACATTTCTATCTCAGACTTTTACGCCAATGATTAAATTTAAATAATAGAAGTTCTTCAGATTTCTTGTTTCATTTTATGTAAAAAATAAACAATTTAGGAAAAATTTAAGTCAAACTATAACGTGTGTACCCTCTGCTGTGTATTAGTCCTAACATAAATATATAAAAAAAAAAATTAAAAACAAAACGAGAAAATAGTTAAGAATATATTTAATTAAAAATAGATACATAGTTGTCAATGTACAGGGTTAAAATAAAGAAAAAACATTTATTTATGCAATTACAGTTACAGTTCAACTTATATTTCTCCTGAGCTGTTTATTTTTCCATAATGTTTTACTTAAAATTCAATTGGGAATTTTAAATATATCTATACTTTATAGTTAATTAGTGGCGTAAAAGTGTCGGGGAAGAATTCGTCAATAGTCATCTGGAACACTTCTGGTAAAAACCACAAAAAAAAGTACTATTGATGGAAATATTCTTTTATTTCCAATCATACAAAGAGGAAAGTGGTAATAGGCAAAAGTTTATGATACAGTGCTAAAGATCAAACCTTCGGTCCTGCTTTGTTTATGTTAGAGTGAATAGTAAATGTCATTCATATGTGCAGGAGAGGAAAAAATGTGGTATCGACGTTGCCAGGTACAGGTCACCTGTAACTGGAAACATTAATACTATATTGTTTCCTGTATGTGCAAGCGCAATGTATTATTTACTCCAACGCAATTAAAGCAGGACCAAAGGTTTGATCTTACTAGCACTACACATGGTGATTCTAAATTCATGGAAAAAAACGGGAGTTTCTTCGTTAAAATAATATTTTTACTTTATAATCAACACGACAAGAAGTATTTCAACATAAAATAAAATAAGAGTTGCTATTTTATCCCATTTAAGGACTAATAGTAATGCGGACAAAAATTTCACTAAGTGCCCCTTTACAAGTCTGTAATCTTCAAAATTTCAACAAAACGCGGATTTGAGAAAAAAATTAACAGCTAAATTTTAGTTACATTTTTTTAAAGACTATGTCGCAGCAACGTTGAGTGTGGAGTGACCCTTTTACTCCTGAAAACAACTACTCCCTTGGCGTTGAATTAATTATATCAGTAGGAAAAGAGGAGAGAAAAAATAATTTTCACCACTCCCTAAGGAGAAACTCATACTATAAAATAAATTTACCTGAATTAACTCCAAAAAACAAAACTGAATTAGAGATTTTTTCTATAAAAGTATCATCAAATTAAGTTCATCCAAAACTGAAAACAATCTTTGCGATTCTATTCTTTGATTGTGACAACTTTTTCCATACAAGAAACAAGGATTATTTCCTAGATTTTCATTAAATAATTCGTGGAAGGGATTCGGTATTCTTTCTACTACTCTATTTTATGTACCAAGGTCGCATCTTAAAGTTTTATGGCAACCATTTACTTGTTCTAAACCTTGTAAAATATATCCAGTTACAACCTACGATAGACAAAGGGACATAATATTTAAAAACGAGAAAAGAGTGCATAACGAGAGGCTTAAAAACAATTTATTATAATTTAAAAAAAAACTTACCTTAGGATCACTGGATGTAGAACTTGCTTGAAGATAAATAATGTTACGGGAAAATCCGTCTATACAATCATTAGAACATATGTCCTATGGTTTTAGTTTATCGTAACTGTCCATATGCCAAAGATAATTCGGACCTTTATTAAAATATTATCTTTTTCCTAGCCTCTTTTTTTATAGTATGGCAACGCCATATGGATCCAAAAGTAGAAGTAATTCTCGTACAGCTTCTTGTGTTACATTTATGTTATTCTAAATGCATTTCTAATGCATCCATATATGTTAACATCTTTAATTTTAGAACAGTTTTTTTTTTTCTATAAAGATTTAAAGTTGACAGGAGCCTCTTAGGAGTTCGGTGTGATATATAAATGTTAGATAAGTTACTGAAAACGACAAGTATTTCCTTTTGTTGAAACCCTAAGTGGAAAGACTTTTTAATCAAGTCGCATGTATTCTAGAAAAATTGTAATTATAATTTTAAAAATAATAACAATTTTCAGCATAATAAATCATAACCTTACCTGATTCGTTGACATATTTATTTTAATAAATATATTATACAGTAAAAATGAACAAAATACAATAGGTACAGGGTTAATTAACTCCGATACACATATATTACGACTGTAGGTATGTAGTATAGCCGTATAATTAAAATTTCGAGGTACATCTCGGAAATATGCAAAACCCAGAGTCACAACTAGGAATTATACAAAATTCCGAGTTACAACTCGGAATTTTATAGAAAAATAAATTTATTAAAAAATGGCCCTTCTACGCTTCCGTAGAAAATAAACCAGACCATAATCAGAAAGTAGAAATTTGATTTGCAATATTTATCTGGTAAACGTGGCAACGTTGCATTTATTTCTAGAAGTGTGTGTAGACAACACTATTTAGAAGCACTTACAACGTTGTCACGTTTACCAGATACATTTTCTCAAATAAAATTTCGATCTGGTAATATTCAGCTTGAGTAATACTAATTGTTTTTATTAAAATTTAAAAAAGGTAAGGCTTCCAGCTTTATCTGAAAATATAAACACATTATTTTTAAAAAATAATATATTTTTATCATGTAAATTTCTTTAATAAATGCAGAAGAGGAATGGTGGTGCAATGATACATCCGACAACCGCGCCCTTTTAACTATTAACCGATACAAGACCTGGATACCTATTCTCTAACTCATGGGAGCACTCCCACACTCCCATACTCCCATGCCAACGTTGCCAAGTCGACAGAATAACTTTGATCTACTATTTAAGGACCGATCCACAACGAAGTTTAAAATGACATTTTTACATTAACAATGTCATTTTAATCTCCGTTTAACTCAACGGTGGAATCAGCCCTTAGTAATTCAAATTTGCTTTGTGATAAATACGGACCTAATCTGGCAAGCCCGCAATTCTCCCTCCCATAGTATAAAATCTGACCTTACTACGCATGTACCTGGGCTAAAAGTGAGTAAGCACGATATACCCACTTAAGAGTAAGAGAGCAAAATATATGGGAGCACTCCCATGGGAGCGCTCCCATGACTTAGTGAATAGCTATCCTGAAGGGAATTAGGGGTTTTCTGACGCAATGAGTCACTGAAAGAATTTTATGGGAATTCCCTTACTTCTAGCAAAAATATCTTAATGGGAAAAGTACCACCAGACAAAAGAGTTTAATATCTTTATAAATATATAAATAATTCACATCCAAAAATGAAAGTGAACGGGCCCGTTACCTAAATTAGGGAAACCAGAATCGTATTCGTTTTTCTTGCTGCATGGTGAGGTATTGTTATAACGCAGTTCGATTTATTAGACGGTTTTACATTATTTTTATATTTTAATTTAGTGAATAGCTTTAGTTAGATTAAATTACATTTAGAAGCATCGAGTTGTGAAAGATGGGCAAAATAAAACCAATATATAAATAACGAAAAAATAGACGTGTTTCGAATAAGGTAATATCAATTAATACAGGGTATTTATTAATATTAATTGAGTGTCGCTACAACAAAATATCAAAAGCAGTTTCAATAAACTTTAAAAAAATCTTATGGTTTTTATTTTCTTAAGCGAAAAGGTTGCGTTGTACGAAAGTACATCTATAAACCAAATTTGCTCCAAAATAAATAAGGATTTTAAAGATAATTTTGGTTTTTAGAAAAAGCAGTGGCGTACCTTATTTTTCTTCAAAAATATTCAGTTCACACCCGGTACGGACGTCACTGGTAAAAATTTTAAAGACTTTTACGACAAAAAGTCGGGATTAAAAGTGAAAGTTTAGTTCGTTGGTACAGAATATACTATATTTGTATATCTAATTTTTATTATTACACTGTATGTGACATGGCTTTTTTATTTGCCTTTTTTGGATTAACAAAATATTATTTTAATGATTTAAAATAAGCTGCCAGTAATAATAATAATTATCTGTACCTAAACATATAGATATTATTGCCTAATTTATTTTGCCAAAATTTAAATATTTTGAGATATTCTTGTCCGAAAATTATAAGGGGTATGATCACCTTAAGATTGAAAGAGAATTACCTTCAATTCATGAGATGCAAAGCATCATAATTGTCGCGTACAAAAACCACCTGCTGCCAAGAGAAAATTTTGATTCGACAGTATTGTATATTTTGTGTTGTAAAAGAGAAAAAATTTACATTTTGTGTTTTAATAGTTATTTTTTTAATTTATTAATCTATGTGAAAAAAATTTTATTTTATTTTATTGTACTTATATTTGTTGTTCCTTTAATACAATAAATACAATTTACCTTTCTCCAATTCATCACTTTCCGTATCCATATACCTAGGGTCCGATTACAATTAGAAAAACACCGCTACGTCATAACTATTATTTCGAATTTCCAATATACAGGGTGTCCCGAAATTAGACGGTCATATTTTAACAGCGTAATCTACATCCTACAAGTATTAGAAATTAAAATTAAAAAAAAACCGAATTCAAAAACGTGCAGATGCCGTCACCACATCTTAACCAAATTTATATAGAATCACCCTTGAGGTACCCCCTTACTACCAAAAAAAGAATCATATAAATCGGACAAGGTGGTAAAGCATTATCGCTAAACATACATTAAAAATAAAGAGTTTGAGGATTTTCTCATAGGCCCAATTATTAGATTTTGACCAAATTTATATGGAACCAAACTTGAAGTACCCCCTTTCTAACAAAAAAGAATCATTGAAATTGGACACCGTGTTAAAGAATTATCGTTGAACATACATAAAAAAAAAATATTGCGACGAATTGAGAACCTCCCTCCTCCTTTTATGAAGTCGGTTAAAAATAGGAGTAAAGTTTATATAAACATGGTCCGAAAACGTTTCGTTTTCGAGATACAGGGTGTTACAAGTGAAGTACAGATGAAATATTTTCTAAAATTTCTTTAGTTACCGGTTTTTCAAAGTTAAAAAAAAAATAAAATTTCTAATTCTACAGACCTACTAATTATTGTTTACACTTTCGAATAAGGTAACATGCTTTTCTCTTGAAAATGGCGAGTCCTAGCGAGATGCAACAAATGTAGCTTTATTATACAGAAAATATTGGTTTTCCAAATTTTATAGTCAAAAAATCTGATGTGTCCAACACATGACTTTCCTATCTAGTTATTATAAGCTTTTTCTGGTTATTTTGTACAACTTATTGCAGTACCTCTATAAATGTATGGAGGATAAACTAAATATATACATTTTCCACATACATCTATCTACTTCGAAACATTTTTCTATAGTTATTCATTGAAAACGTAAATACTGAAAAATTAAAATTTAGCAATTTTCCTACAATTTTTCCATTACGGTCCATTTTAGAAAAATCATGTATAAACAAAAATTATAGAGATCGATATCGCAAACAACTTTTAGTTTAGTTTAGAATTTTACACATTCTGTCAAATTTCTTGAATACGGACCATTTCAGGAAATTTTTACATAAAACAAAAATTATAGATAATAATATTAGAAGTAACTTTTATTTGAATAATTTTCTTCTCCAAACATAAATAACAGATATATTCAATAAAATACAAAAACGGCCTCCCATAAAGTACCCCCCCCAGATGTTCCGACTTTGTCCAAAATCTAATCATTTCACGTCAGGCCGAAATAAAACTTAAGTATAAAATTTAGTGTTTTTCTGTGTATCGGTTCATGAGTTATGGTGGATATAGACACACAGACACACACGGCAATTTTACCCTAAGCTCCCCCTAATTTACCCACCTAAGAAGATGATCAATAACTGGGGTTTAATCCAATAAATGAAGCGTAAAAAGGTAAGTATTTGTAACAAATTTCACCTAATTATCTTTAAACGTTTAGAAAATATTTACAAAAGTGTGGTATCAGGACTTCACCCTTTAACACCCTGTATCTCGGAAAAGAAAAGTTTTTTATATGAACTTTTAGGATGTAGATTACGCTGTTAAAATATGACCGTCTAATTTCATATATCATCTATAACTAACTATCAATAAATAAAAAATATTTGAATTGTTTGGTTTAAAAATAGTATTCCTACATTCGTATATTAACAAGCCACTAACCCCCAGTAGGCGGCGATAGCCAACGAATTATACCTGAATTGTAATCGGACCCTACCCAATATGATTATCCTTCAGCGTACGACACACAACATTGCCAAATTTGTTCCAACTAATTAATAATAACGTAAAGATATGTTTTATATGGGTAAAAGCTCATATTGGGCTTAAACACAATGAATATGTTGATATGCTAGCAAAATCTGTAATAAAAAAAGGAACCAACACCGTTCATAACATCTGTAGCCCAGATATTGTCGCCTTGATAAAATCCAACAATATGAGAAAATGGAGGCATGATTGATTGGTCACAATTCTGTTGCACTTATTCGAATCAGTACACTAAAATTCAAAGACATATTCCAAACTCACCCTGGTTTAAAAATCATATAATTCCGAGACACTACATTACATCTTTAATTAGAACCAGATTTGGTCATGGCAGTTATCCCAAACACTTATTTAAAATTAATGTAAAAGAAGATGAAAATTGCGAGTTTTGTGAAACAACCGGAGACCTTAATCACGTTTTCTTCGAATGCAAGAAATACTCAGTACATTCAAACACTCTTTATATGAATCTTATAAAAAATAACATTCCATCCCCCTTAAATATTGAAACAACTTTAACACATTTTTCTGATGATATTATCAACTGCCTCTTACAATTTCTGAAAGACACTAAGATTCGTCTATAATTGGAATCTTAATCTTGTTTCCTCTGTATTTTACCTATTTGTTTACCCTCTTACCGAGGCCTAATTTTGTTTGTCTATTAAAAAACGTCCTGATGGGTCCCTGGACGAGAAGCGAGTGTCCCCGTCCTATATTGTTTATTTTTTTTTCTTCTTCTTACACCTCTTGCTGTTAGGAAATATTCTTGGGTAGTTCTAATTATGGACGAATCTGTGTCTCTGGCTGAATGGCAATGTGCCTATGCCAAAAAAAAAAAAAAAAAAAAAAAAAAACATTGCCAAATTTATGTAGCGAACAAGGTTCCAAATACTTTAAGGGGAGGTCGTGAGATTCGTGCGGTGTGACGTCAGAAGGAACTGGATTGTTCTTAAATATGCTATACTGACTAATAAATAAGCATCTTTTAAATCTGTTGTGGCCATAAAGAAATTTTCACAAACTAAATTGGAAACGGTCCGAAAATCTTCGAGTTTAAAATGAAATGTCTCTATGTATTTATTTAGTGATTTAAGATTTAAAATTAGTCTTTTGGAACCGTCCGGTTTTGAAGTTAGAAAAACATTAGACAGAAATTGACCTTTTTCCGGATGTACTTCACTTATTGCTCTGGATTCTAGTAAGATCTGAACAGAAGCATGAATTTGCGAAAATTCTAATAATGACCACTTCGGTTCTTTTGGAGCAACTTTCTGATGAGGGACTTTAATAAAAGGTAATTTTACTCCCTTAATCCAGGATTCAGCACACGAACAAAGAATAAGTTATGAAATTGGCGTAGGGACTGATAAGGGTATTAGTCACCCAAGAATTTCAATTTTTTAGCTTTTAACGTGTGATTCAGTGCAGGAGTAGAGGAACTACAATTATTAATTATTTAGGAGACGAGGCTGAAATATAATTTCAAATTAATATGTTGATCCATTTAAGATTTATTAAATAATATAATTAAAAGTTTGCATCTTAATTCCCTACATCATTAATTTAAAAGATATAATTTTGTCCAATTTTACGAGAGGTATCTGCAAACAAACATCGTAAGCTTCATTGAGAAACACCCTGTATATTGTAGTTAGCAAATAATTGTGTAATGAATCGACTTGATATTGACCTTGTTGTGTATACATTATATTATATTACTCTCTAGACAAATAATATTATCGAGCGTCGTAGTTTTTATACGTACTACGTCAGAACGTTCGGAAGATATTTTTAGTTTTATCATCACAACTCAGTCTAGTTGGTTAGTTTACAAAAGTATCTTTAATTTTGTATGTTAGAAGTTATGGGTAACACACTATTATTATTAAATAAAAATTCAGTGAATTAACGAACAAACTTTTATTTCTTACTTTTACTAATATACATCAAATAAAGAACATTTTATTTCAGGAAATTAATAAAGAAAGTTAAGTAATACCTGTGACTGAAATCTTAGTAACATTATCAGTCAATGAAATATAATATTCAATTTTTGTTACAACAGAAATGAGTATTCATATACAGGAATATTATTTTGATATACAATTCCAACATTGTAGTTATAAGAAAAAAAAAATTATAAAAGAAAATAAGTTGATTAATTCTATTAAATGACAAATACCTTAATATTTCCTATGTGATTTTTATTAAGCTTACTTACAAATGTTGAATAATAATAATAATAATAATAATTCATAACTCAGTACATTTTACTCAAAATATAATTTTCATTATCTAATCCAACTTATATATCATTTAGTATACGCAAAAAAATCCGATGCACGTCATGCAGCTGATAAAAGTAGATTTTATGATGATTTGTTGCGAAATTCCATTGTCAGAAGTAAACAATATTGTTCAAATCTCAGATAAACAAATGAAATATAAATAAGTTTAACATAAGTTTTGTTTGAAGCCAGTAGTTCATGGAGGTATAATCACATCCCCAACTAGCCATTCATAAAAGTGTATTTGTTGTGAAGTTCTCATCATCTATTGTATAGTCCAGGAGACAGGGACGATTTTCGGTATTTATTTTCCCAGTTAGCAAGCACGAATAGAGAATTGTAGGATTAGCAATTCTAAGCAAAATTCATATATATTTAGAGGGGGGATCCGATGGGCTGAGGCCGAAAATGCGTCAAAACATACGAGAACACGGCCCTTTTTTTCCATTGATAAAAATAGTTTTAGTAGTAAGAGATGTACTGAAGTTAAGTAAAAAAATAGTCTGATTAATCTGTATGGATAATATATTTGGCAAGTGCATAAAATACACTTTCAAACGAGCTATGTACACAATTATTTCTACGACCACAATTATTTAAAGAATGTTCCAGGTGTTTTGTATATTAAAGTGTACGCATAGGACACATAAATAAAATCTTATATCACAATGTTTCACCTAACCAGTTGGTTTATTTATAGAAATTAAACATAATAATTGAAGATATTACAGAAGAAAATAGGGAAATAAATTACATTTCCTTTTATACTTTTATATAATAATTGTTTTATTTAGAATTCACGAATCACTTATTACTCTACATTAATTATAATTATTGTTAGTTTCGTTATGTCAAATCATTTATACTAGAGGGGTGAGGAAAATACAGTGAACTGTGGAACGCCAATATCGTTGGATGCGCGTGGTAGAAATGGTTCTATAATACTGCTAAAAACATAGCTAAATTTTCATGGAAACACTGTACTTTTGACATTTGCGATACTCCGACGCATATGCATTATTGATGTAATCTCATGATTTTACAGTAATAGTTTTTGCAATTTTAGTGTGATTTTTAGGTTATTATGGTTGTTCATTTTATTTGGTTCTGATCTTTTGCGCTTTTAGAGTATTTGTCTTTTATATAGTTTTTAATTTGAATTTTAATATTGTGGTCTATTTATATTTGATTGCTGCTTTTCGACTAGTGCTTAATTGTTTTTGTGTTATAATAAGCTTTATAACCATTAAGTACATGCTTCTAGTTGATATCTACCTAATCGTCATCGGGTGCTTGCAACAATGGGAAAAAGTGTATGGTTTTTTTGGTGTAAAGTTAGACGCCTTCATTTTTCAGGTAAGTTATTTGTAGTTATTTTTTACTTAAAAGGATAGCAATGCGTCCTGGTTCGGGGTGTGACTTTTGGGTTTTAGCTATCTGAGCCAAATTGTCGGCTAAGTGTCCTCTTTTAGAACCGAAAACTATATAGGTATATAATATGTTTTTTTTTTAATTATTTTTTAATATGTATGCAGCTTGGATGAGGGCTTTAGGAAGATATCCTAAGACTGAACACTGACTGCTATAAATGCCGTTTTTAGAGCACATTTCATAGTAAGTGATTTCATTCTAGCAGCAATGAGGAAACGTTTAAAAAACATGCTGTACCAGCTATTACTTTAAGATCTCGTCTCTTTAAGTTATTATTATTATTTCATTCTAATGCATATATTAAAATGGTTTTTAACTTATGTCCTTATGATTAAAAGATGTAGGTATTTTAGTTATGTTATAATAGAAATATATGATACTTTGTATTGACTGACCTACTGGCCACTGGTCATTCCACTTTTACTCACTTTTTTCATAAATTATCAAATTATTTAAAAACAAATACATACCTAGCTATTTTCTGTAAATTACATTAAAATTTTAGTATTAATACTTTACTAATAAAACTTCAGTTACTTTATCTTATATATATATACACAACGGAAGAGTTAATTGGATTTTCTCCTTGTTGAGTTTCAAAAATAGTAATTTAACATGATTTAAAAACAGATACATGAAATGGGCAAAATAGGCCTTGCAATACACTTTGTAAACAATCTCACTTGTATCGATGTGACGTAATGCGCGAATTCAATCTGGCTTACTTTTGTTAATAGATTGGCGTTCCATTTTAAATATACAGTTCACCGGGAATAGATTATTTAAATATACACGGACCGGGAAAAGAAGTACGAAAAAATTCACTGGCTCCTGGACTAGTACTGTATCGAAGGAATTTTTATGAATGAAACAATATACGACCCTCCACAATTGCGGTCTACTCAACTTCCGCTGTTGTCAGACATTATTTTTTTTTTTTGATAATTTAAAGACCTAACAGTAATTCAAGCAAACGCAATAACATTACTACAGTTAAAAACATCGCAAACTTGGCATCAATATTTTAATTTTATCCAAATATTGCATTTCTGTCGAGGATCATCCGCGTTGACTTCAGAAATTGTGTAATCTGTATTGGTTATTTATATCTACAGTTAAAAGCCCGTAAACTTGGCATCAATGTTCAATCCGATTATTGAGTTTCTACCGCGGACACCACCGTTCATTCTTCAAAATTTTTGTAAATAATCCTATCTGTCTTGGTTATATATCTATGGGTATAATACTAATGGAGATGCCATGAGGCAATTGTTTATTGTTTTGCATATGATACGTTTTATTAAAAATGACTGGGCGTGGCTTAAATGGTTGACTACGCAGGGTCGTATTCAAATATAATTAAAGTCCCTATGCAGAATTACAACTTTTAAATGACTTAATTACCTAAGATTTGTTTCAACATGATCGATTCGAAATTAATTTGATGACATTGCGCAATTATGACTTCTACACTATTTACTATTAATAATTAACCGTTTTGCGACCAAGCCAATGCCAAGACCATAAAAGAGATTAATATTATTATATTGTTCTGTCTTCGCCGAAACCGTCCGATATATGACCTGTGTAATTGAAAATCAACGTTTGAATAACACTGTGCATCAGATTTGTTAATCTCTTTGTGCTTTAAAACTAAAACCCGAACTACGATTTTTCGTTCAAGGACTCTCTTGTCTTGATCAAAGCTGCCAATGTCAAAATCTGACAATGAGGAGAATTATGACATCAAATTACCAAACCAAAAACCAAACCACTACGTGAATTGTGAATAAATATATTTCAGTAAAAATACAGCCGAGTTTGTAGAAAGGACAATTAATTACTTTTAAATGTAAAACATGTAGGTCTTTCTGCTGCAGATGACATACATTAAAAATATGACCCGCTACAGTCAAAAGTTTAAAAAGACCAAAAATTCAGCTAGGTATGACTTTATGGTTAAAAGTAGATGGAAGAAAACCATGAACAAACTACTCTGTCAAAACCAATCGGAACTAAAAAGACTCAGATAATAGTTGTTGGTTTTATTTATGTTTGAAATAATAATTAATTATATAGGGTAGGTACATATATTACTAAAATTGCAAGCAAGTACTTACTAAAGATTTCTATAATTGGTACCTATGTATAATACACAACAATCTCACAGATGCACAGCATACAACTGTACAAATGGAATTATAGAGATAATTTATTTTAAAAATAGGCATTCAGTTGCGATTTGTGATTACAAAAAGAAAACTTTAACCACGTTTTCTGATCAGTAATGTTAGTGTTATAGTGAAAAAGTTTCTAGAAACTGGTGTTTTTAATCCTAATAAAGCATTGTGAATTTCCAAGAAAAGTACATGATGAAAATTGTTTTGACCAAAATTTTGAATGTCATGCCATTTAAAAAGAAACCCTGTGGCAGTGGAGAACATTTGACACAAAATCTTATCCTAAAAATAACTGTTTGGTTGCATTGGAGAAATAATTTCTTCATTGGTACTTTTTTAGGGTGCAAGGATGACTTGACATTACTAAATTTAAACCTTTGTTATAAGTTGTCTTTTTGCTTTAATTTCTCATACACCTGTATTGTACATACTTGAAAAATATAAAATTGTTCAAGTGGGAAGTTTATATACAAGGTGTCTCATTGAGAAAGGGACACAGAACAACTGAAGAGTCTGATTAAAAATAAGACTATGCTTAGAATGCGAATATTCTTCATTTTAATTTTGAAGTTTCTTATAAGTTCCCAACAAAAGTACCTATATGATTTACTTAAAAAACATCAAAAAATATATAATTATAGTTCAAATAAGTGTAACGTATCTTATGACACCAAAAACTTTTGGCCAAATTTGGTAAAATTATAGGTAACTCTTCAGTTTTTCTGTGTCCCATTCTTAATAAGACACTACAAAAAAAATTTATTATTTAAAAAAATATTTATTGACCTTTAAACAACACTATTTTGTTGTTTTGATGTCTTATGCTAGCAGCTTTATTAACTCTAGTTTTAGTGAGATATGTTAGTCGGATATTAACATATTGTAATGTGAGCCATTTCATTATTCAGTCATGCTCTAACCCTACAAGTCCCTCTCTGTCTTATTTGGCCTTTGAGGCTCAACTTGTCCGATTATTATACATAATTAAACCCCTTAAGACCAAACCTATGAGACGACTATGGTGGAGACACTTTCGCGAACATTCCAGGGTCAACGAGATACTATTTCTAGAACGTGATAACGTTTCTGGTACATACTGGCAATTTTGGTGGGGGAGCATTCTAGACCACCAATTTGTATATAAATTGGTGGAGGAGAGCCATCAGGGATCAGTTGATATATGGACAGTAAAGATAAATAGTAATTAGTAGATAGATAGTAGTGAATATAAATAGTGATCAGTTTAAAGACATTCGAAGTATATATAAATTGGAATAGTTGTGTTATAAATAAGTATTTAAATAAATTATTAATAAATAAACTGTTGTTTCAAAGTAAACAAACATCACAATATTTATCAACTATGCACTTGATTAATAATATTCTATGATTATCCAACACAAACTGGTCCAAACTGTGCTGCATAATATTCGAAAAGACATTAGAATTCTTTTAAAACTAATGAGCTGATGATATCAACTGATATTTTTTTCTTAGAGTCTTTCATAATTTTTAATATTTTTTCACATTTTAAACAAATGTTTATTATATCTTCCGATGGATATTGCAAACCATTTTTATTCTTTATATCAATGAATGAAAATAGAAACAAATCTCTAGTTTTACTTATTAAAGCATCTAGACATTGTTCACAAATGATTTTTTTTTAAATAATAAACAACATATCCAGAAATGTAAGTGATTATATATTTAGAAAAGGAGGAGACTGGATCTGGTAAATAATCATGATCATTTTCAATAACATTCACTTTCTCTAAATCGTCAATATTATCAGACATTGCATATTCCTTTAAAGTAATATTTAACTGGCTTGGTATATTGTACTTTAAAATAGTTAATTCCTCCAAAGGAATACAATTTCCACGGAAACTATCTCTTAATTCAACATGTACTAAAAATTTTTTATACGCAGAATGATAGGAAATTAGGATCTAATAAAAACTGCTTTTAAATACTTGAAATTTTATTCTAAATTATGTGTTACTTAAAAAGTTAGTCATTTAAGTGTAATTATAAGTTGGTTTTAAGTTTAATTATAAGTTGGTTCTTAAGTTTAATTATAGTTGGTTTTTAAGTTTAATTTAAAGTTCGTTATTTAAGTTTTATTATAGTTATCTAAGTTTTAATATAGTTATTTGTCTTTATTATAAAGTTAGTCAAGCCAATGTTCTTTATTAAGTTAGTTAATTAAGTTTTATTGTAAATAAAGTGTATACTAACTAAACATTCATTTATTGTCGGAACAGCATTCTTCTTCAATGTGACCCTAAACTCACTCTTATCAAAAAATCCTTCCTTGAAGTGAATAGAACACAACATGCTATTCGGTTTAGGCTCAAATTGGTCTTTTCCCACATATTTAGACCAAATTTTGAGATATTGTGGGTCTTTTGGAAACCTATAATAAAAAAAGTTAAGCATTCTAAAAAAAATTCTAAGTACACTCCTTATACTTACTTATGAAAACTTAAATTAGATATTTTCTTACGCTCTTTCACTGAAGAGTTTTTACAATTAATTTTGGCACACTTAGTCATGATTTTAATACAAATTAATAAAAAAAAAACACTTATTAAGATAGAAATAACGTCGAAATATTTAAATTTGAACCAGGGCTGGTATATCTAAGGGGGTCGCGACATAGGAGTCCATTTTGGACGCCATTTTTTTCGAAATAGTAGTCACATAGTAGTCGCCATTGATCTGGCAACGTGGCAACTTGTAGTCGCCAGGTTTACCAATATAAGAAAAAAAATCAATGTCATTTTTTAAATGACATTTCCATTATAAAATGCCCATATTTTTTAGGATAAAATATTTCAATTTAATAAATTATTAATCTCAGATGTACATAGAATACGTCGGGAAAAGTAGATCACTTTCAATTTTGTGCTGTTTTGGTTTTGTTTATTTTAAAAGGTAATTGAAGAGATGAAGACAATTTTCTTATAGATGATGCATAACAAATTATTGCTCCCTTTTTTAGAGCTCCAGTCCCTCAAGTCTATTTATTTTAGGTCTTTTTAAATTGTTGGTAGGTATTATTCACTTCATTTGTATGTTTTTAGTTAATTTAAATAATTTTGTGTAATATCTTGCGATTTGTTTTCTATACATTTTAGCATGTATTTGTTGTCTACATCTTACAAAGGATGGCTTTGAAATACCTTTACAACAGAGGTACTTTCCTAAAACTGGCCGAAATTTGAAACTGAATACAGTTCTTAGAGAAAATCTCCAGTAAAAAATGTCTGCATGCAGAATAACAGTAGCATAGATTAACAAAGCTGACAAAAGAGTTGGACAAACCTTTGTCTAGCTTTTTTAATATTTCAGGACAATAGTGTTAACAGCAGACTACAACAAAAATATCCAAAGTTTAGTAATCAAGCAAAATATTCCGGTATCTCCAGAATTATAAACGTATGAAAACTATAATAGAAAACATGTATGGTTTCGAATAGAAAATTAACATATCTAGTGAATATTGTATTTAAAGAATATATTTTTATTCAAAACTTTTGTGCTTCTACTCCAATACTAACCATATAGAAGCATATGCATTTTATAGTATTTGCAAGATTCGGATCAAATGTACCCACAATTTATAAAGATTATTAAACTAAAATAAAACATTTCAAATAACACCTGCTTTTATGTTAAATATGTTTTTATTAAATACACAAATTAGTCTCAACCACACATTTTTTTTGTTTTTACTTCTAGTGTAAAAGTGACTACTAATTCAGTCTTTCAAGTTTATTATTTATAGAGACCAGCTACTACAAAATATCTTATTGATGATAACTAATTTCTCTTTAATAATGGTTTTGTCCAACACCTTTTTTACAATTTATCCCAAGCAACACTATGAAAGATTTAAATCCTGGATTTACAGCACTCAGTTTCGAGATGAGTGCAGTCACAATGTAGTTTAAGAGATAATTTTCACATGAACACTTATTTACCACAGCACAAACGCATGTACCTATTCATGTAACATTAAAATAAAGTGGAAACAAATTGCATAATTTGGTATATAAAAAAGTACAAAATGTTTTTAGTTTTAATTCGATATTGGACTACGACTACGAGGAAAACAGTGGTTCATTCCACTTGTACCATATTGACATTATTATGCACGATGCTCGTTCAAACGAACATCAGAAAAGTGTTGCCAACTTAAGCTGACTACTATTTCCCCCCTAGTCTCAGTCACCCCCTCATCCATTTACTGGGTCTATGTCGCGACCCCCTTAGATATACCAGCCCTGATTTGAACAAAGTTCTGACAGCTCTTTGACACCTATGACATGACCACTAAGAGAGGGGGAAGGGGTGTCGTTTTTTTTTGGCATGTCATCTCCATAGTATTCAACCTCATTAGGCATTCCAACGACCTGTCAAACAATATGTGCCAGTGGGAAATTCTTGTATATCAAAGGGGGTAGCGACATAGTCTCTTGCAACTTGGACGCTATTTTTATTCGAAGTAGTAGTCGCCAAGCCTGCCAATTTATGAAGAAATGTATAGGTAGGTTTTTAAATATTATTTTTATTGTGTTTGACATAAAATATTTAAATGTAATCCATTATTCATGATTTTACGTAAAGTAGATAGAATACACCGTATGTCGCCACCCTTAGATATACCAAACCTTCCCACTGGCAATTTATTTGTTTGGAATGCCTAATTGATAAAAACATATTGACCATATTGTGGCATCACTGCACTGATTGTTATGACATCATGACAGTTCTTCATGTTAAGTAAATGTTTTAATAAAACAAATAATTAGATAATTGATTTATCTTCTTCCGAATACATATATAAAATTATATAAAACATAAACTACTAGCTAGCCTCAAAGTGAATAATATATAAAACGGGTCTACCTAGATCCCCAGGCATTAAATCATATTATGTATAAACATAAGTAACTAACCTATTTCACAGTGTATTTTTTAATACTTGACAGAATTCATATTCATATCTAAAACATAAGGAAATTGTATTTCATAAAAGGTGAATATTTCAGAATTATTTTATTCATTTTATGTCGGCCACCTTGTACATAACATCCTATAATTATGCATTGTGCTTGCTCTTGACGTTATAAAAAACCCATGTTTCAGCATTGGGCATAATAAACATGAATGGATCCGTATGAATCCACAGGCATTTTCATACATTATAAACTAAACTAGGTAGCCTGTTTTACTGTACATAGGTACTGCATAATAAATTCGGGAGAGATCTGGTCCCCAGGCATATACATGATTCAGTTATAAAACAGTAACTAGCCTGTATCACAGTGTATTTTCATATCTAAAACAAACAAAGCCATTTTGCAATTTATATTCAATTAGTTTTAAATCGTTTGAACCTCTTTTAAATGAATTTTACTTAATTCGATCGAAAATGGAAGAATCTGCGTTGCTACATCAAATATGTGGCCTTTTTAGATACAGTATTGGCCATCGAATATCTTCCAATATCCCCGACACAAGTGCGAGTGAAAGCTACAGAGAGCCAACATTGGAGCAAGTGGAAAAGGAATGGTGTCAACGTTGCCATTTATACGCAGCGACCGCACAGGCCGGCATTCCTGGTATTGTTCCTTTCCTGCTTGCCCAAGTAGCTCTCACACTCACCTATGCCAAGGCATATTGCAAGATGTTCGATGACCAGTAGTGTATAAATATAGTTAGCCGGGTAAAAAACGTGACCTCTTGTGATTGGTGCATTGTAAAATGAATATTATATCCATTCAGTGAACTGATATGGCCTACATAATATCCAGTTCATTCTGTACATTGTGCAGAAAATAGATAATATACATGTGAGTAATAAAATAATGAATTGCTATCTCTTTTTTTTATTAAACGTCCTAGTGTCACGACCCCTTTTTCTAAGGGTTGAAAGAATTATTAAATGTTATTAATTCGGGATACCTTTCTTTATGAAATAAAAGTCGAGTTAAAACATAATAATTTTATTTATCAATCAATAAATAAATCAATATTCAAAACATAAAACAGATACCAGTGGCGGCTCGTGGTAATTTGAAATTTCCAATAATTTTATCATTTGTAATTTCGGATCAAAACTTTGTACAATATGGCGGTTTTTTTAATTATTTGGGTTTGTATTAAGTGTAGTTATTATTATCATCAACATCATACTGTTTTCAAGTACTACAACTATTAATAAATGAATATTAGACATTAGACAAAGAGACAAAGTAAACCTATAATACTCTTCACAGAATACTGTAAGAAGAGTAGAACAAAAAAATATAAGGTAAAATAAACAATTTAAAAAGGTCAACAATAATATTCAACTTCTTTTATCAAAGGATACTAAAAGTTTGAAATAGCAGTACATAATTGAACATTTACATAAATCTGTGAACTAAACTAGTGAGATACACATCGTAAAATGTTATCACACTTAATTCTCCATATGACCCTTTCTAAGTGTATTTCACAGCACATTCTAAAGTATTCTTGCTCTCACTCTGTCTTACCCTCATGTTCACTAAAAAATAATGTGTTTTAATAAATAACAGAATAATAGTATTTTGTCTAAATAGGTAAATCGGCTTGATCTGTATTTTCAAATTATTGATTAATTGTAGATAGTATATTAATGTTTTGATATGTACTTATAGGATTAATTAGCCAGAGCATGTGGATATGTGGGATGTGACTTGTTAAATGCCTAATGAAAATCACAATTTATGTTTGATACTTATTGCTTTTTTCGAGACATACTTTATTATCAACTGTAAACTAATTTACCAACAGCCTTATTTTTATTTAATACCTGCAGTGATCCAAATTACCATAACATCTAATATTTTTGAAAATACTAAATTATACAAACAAGGCAATAAAACAATGTCATTAAAATAAAAGATTTCTGGTTTGTATGCAACAAACGATATAGGTTAGAGGGTAAAACGATTGATAATTACAGGCAAATATAACTTTATATAGCTAAATATCTTAGGTAAAATTTCTCATCGAGTATACTAAATTAACTGGTTGATCCATTTTTCCGATTAAGACTTTTAAAGTGAAAAACCATTTGTCTCTTTATCTTAATCAAATTTTTATTGTACATTTCCATTTCCATAATGATGTCAAATAGTTACCTCATCAGAATAATTAAATTTTTCCTTTTAGCGGGTTTTGTGGGAAAAAAAATTACAAATTTTTTGCTTACTTCTTACTTCATAGTATTTACAATTGTGTACAAAATAGACCATTTTGAAGTCTTTTAGACACTGACACACTCTTAGACACTGACACAAAATATAAAACAAATTACAGTCGTAAAACTTTATTAAAGTAAATAAAACAACATAACCTTAAACTTTTTTATTTATTTACCTTGCCTTAGAAGTTTTTCGGGAACAATCATTACATTGACACACATCCTTCCAATTTATTAAAGTTGCAGTTCTCAATTAAACACATTTTTTTAATTAATCACAAATAAAATAATCGCCGGAATGACACTATTGACAGTTTGTTTAATTTGGTACAGTGTTGCCAAAATTTGTTTTTGTTATGTACCAGATTTGTCTAAAAAATGTACCAGATTCCTTAAATGTACCAGATTTTTCGAATTATATTTGCAGTGACTTCTAAATTCATTGAAAATATTTTACACGTGAACACTGATGCACGCAGAATGTACTACATCTAGTATAATTGTGAATTGTACTAGACTGGCAACACTGGTTTGCAACCTTGTTTGTGAGCGGCGCGCCAATTAATGTGTTCTTTGACAGTTTGAAGGATCTGTGGGCGTGTTGTCTTCTCTTTTTAGCTATATGTATTCGCCAAATGGTCTCACTCGTGTTAGGCTCACTCATCATAATGCGCCACAGACACGGTATACTTAGGTATTGTGCCACAGAGATGCGATCAGCCTTCTGGCTGATAGCTTTCTAGCAATGATGTACCAAAAAATATAGATTAACACGTATGAAAATAAAAATATCAAAATTAAATTTATATTTTTATGTTATTTATGTAATTTTAAAATAATGTGTCTTTACGAAATAGTCTGGTTCACAAGTGCCATTTCCCTCGAAACCTGTCCTTCCAGCACCGAAAATTACGATTTTAGGCTCATTCGATTCGGAATGGCATCTAGAACATTCTATTAAAATTCCAAAGGGGCTGAAAAAAAATGCAAAAGTTATAAACAATAAAGTAAAATAAAAAATAAGGGTTTGTTTTTTTTGAAATATTTCAAAAACTATTTGAGATAATCGAAATTTGAAAAAAGATGCCGGCACTGTACCAACAACCCTTATAATTTTAATTAAGCGGCGAAAATAACGGTAAAAACGCGTGGTTCAGCTGCCGCGCGCATCGCCCCAATCTGACACATGAACTAAAAAAATTATTTTAACTGATTAAATATTAATATTAAGGAATAAAAAAATAATCCGTAAACCAAAAATTTTTATCACAATTTTTTTATTAATTATGCTTTTGTTAATTAGTTAATTTTCACCATTTTAATGTTAACGTAAAACCGCTGATTATTTCAAAACAAGAAATCTAGAATTTTTTTTTAATTTTTTTGAGCTATTGTTAAAAGGGTTTAGAAGAGATCCCCGTTAGAAAAATTCAAAAATTTTGATTTTTCACTTTTTTATTAACAATCAAAGGCATTAAAAAATTATTTATGTAAATAAAGCCATTAGGAAATTTTTTTTTCCATAATTTTTTTTTTTCAATAAAAAAATATATATGGTTGTTTTTGTAATATTTTTTAGTATTTAAAAAAAAATATTGCGTAAAATTGCATTTGTTTATAACAAATTGTTTGTTTAATAAACAAATGAAAAATTAATTAAAATTTTTTTTAGATATAATACGAAAGAACATAATAAATAATGATTTAAAAAAAAATGGTTCCTTAATATTAATATTTAGTAACAAAAAAAAATTGTTAATTAACAAGTGCGTTTTTTGTTAATAAAAAACTTTTTTTAAGGAACGATTTTTTTTTAAAAATCATTATTTTCATCAAGGATAAAATTCCAAAGAAAAAGTTTTCAAAAATATATAATGCATTTGTTTATAACAATTATTTAAATAATGTTAGAAACTATTTCAAAAATAGAGATAGGGAATACCTGGGGAGAAAATTGGGATATTAATGCCGAAACTATTGAAATCATCCGGTCCAAGTCATGATCAGCCTAAGTTAAATAATACCTTGCTTAAAAAAAAAAAAAAAAAAACTAATATGTGTTGCATCGGTATTATTGTTTTATATTGAGAAAACTAAATTAATAAGAGGTAATATTGAGAATTTACTAATTACACATCGTAAGCCTTACCATGCAGCATCCTATGAGACTGTTTCAAGGGGGATAAAGAAAAAAAAAAAAATGTTAAATAAAGAAGGCACTGATACGAATATTTCTTAAGCCTATAGTATTTAAGGCATGCCGCTTCTTTAGCAGCATTTAGAGCTGGAGTTAACATAAAAACGATTAGAGCTGCAGCCGGTACGTTGATCAAAGATTTCCCAGAAATTTTATAAAGTTTATAACAGCCCGCTTATCAATGACAATGAACTAATGAGAAATATTAACTTCTGATTTACAAATTAAAAATCTAAAGTTTGTTTAATTTTAGAGATTAGCCTAATAGAATATATTTACACCTATTCGTATATTCGTATTTTGATATGGCATTAGATTATAATTAAAACAGTTAAATAATGAAAACATATAATTTGTTACTTTGTACTCTTTTGTATTTTTTTTAATGGAATTGTATAAGAATTTTGATAAGGACCAGGAAGTATAATTTAAGATTAAACGACTTACCTGTAAGGAAGTTCAATCGTAATTATACGACTGGTCCAGTCCTGATAGAACATCCCTCCCTTTAAAGTAAGGGCCTACTTTTGTACATTACCCAACCCGAAAGGTCGCGATTACTAAAACGCGTAATGAAGTATGGGTGATGGGACAGTAAATTGTTTTGTTTTCTTTAAAAATAGTGTACGCTTGCATAAAATGAAGCAACTACATGTGTACTCTATCAGGACTGGACCAGTCGTATAATTACGATTGAACTTCCTTACAGGTAAGTCGTTTAATCTTAAATAATAATTGGAAAAAGAAAATTTTCCTAATGGCTTTATTTACATAAATAATTTTTTAATGCCTTTGATTGTTAATAAAAAAGTGAAAAATCAAAATTTTTGAATTTTTCCAACGGGGATCTCTTCTAAACCCTTTTAACAATAGCTCAAAAAAATAAAAAAAAAATCTAGATTTCTTGTTTTGAAATAATCAGCGTTTCTATGTTAACATTAAAATGGTGAAAATTAACTAATTAACAAAAGCATAATTAATAAAAAAATAGTGATAAAAATTTTTTGTTAAGGATTATTGTTTATTCATATGTCTACTTAGTACCCAAATTTTTTTATTCCTTAATATTAATATTTAATCAGTTAAAAATTTTTTTTAGTTTATGTGTCAGATTGGGGCGATGCGCGCGGCAGCCGAACCACGCGTTTTTACCGTTATTTTCGCCGCTTAATTAAAATTATAAGGGTTGTTGGTACAGTTCCGGCAGGTAGGACTTTTTTTAGGAAATTTCCGGCTCTTTAATGATCTTTTTTCAAATTTCGATTATCTCAAATAGTTTTTGAAATATTTCAAAAAAACCAAACCCTTATTTTTTATTTTACTTTATTGTTTATAACTTTTGCATTTTTTTTTTAGCCCCTCTTGGAATTTTGATAGAATGTTCTAGATGCCATTCCGAATCGAATGAGCCCAAAATCATAATTTTCGGTGCTGGAGGACAGGTTTCGAGGGAAATGGCACTTGTGAACCAGACTAAAATTGAACTGGGTGTTCACTGCACAAATGAACCAATGGAGAAACCGCCCTTGCAGATAACAATAAAATGCAATATAAAAGAGTCTTACCAAAACATCCCCGTTAGTGGCACGTCACGACGCTTACTTCAAAACTAAAAGGTATCTATTACTTTAGATACCTCCCAGTACAGCAAAAGGAGAACTGTCCTCGTAACATTAATCAGTGTCGAATTTATACCTATTAACTATTTGCTGAATTTGCTATTTCTTTAATTCGACACAATTAATGCAGGTCGTGTTAATATTTCAACGTCTATGTTTTTGTTATTTATTTATTTATTTATTTATTTATTTATTTATTTATTTATTTATTTATTTATTTATTTATTTATTTATTTATTTATTTATTTATTTATTTATTTATTTATTTATTTATTTATTTATTTATTTATTTATTTATTTATTTATTTATTTATTTATTTATTTATTTATTTATTTATTTATTTATTTATTTATTTATTTATTTATTTATTTATTTATTTATTTATTTATTTATTTATTTATTTATTTATTTATTTATTTATTTATTTATTTATTTATTTATTTATTTATTTATTTATTTATTTATTTATTTATTTATTTATTTATTTATTTATTTATTTATTTATTTATTTATTTATTTATTTATTTATTTATTTATTTATTTATTTATTTATTTATTTATTTATTTATTTATTTATTTATTTATTTATTTATTTATTTATTTATTTATTTATTTATTTATTTATTTATTTATTTATTTATTTATTTATTTATTTATTTATTTATTTATTTATACATTGTTCAACAGGTTAAACCCAATTACAGAACAGGAGTACATTTGAAAGAAAACAGTTTAACAAAAGGCATATAGATAATTAATCTAAAATTACAGTAAATAAATTCAAAATTATTTTAAACAATGTGTTTTTATGTTTTTAACACTGCAATTAAATATATCCAACTGTTCACTAATATTATTATAATTATTACACATGTTATATACAGGTGAAAACTTCAGAACGTTTGTCCGAGGAGTCGCTATGTAAAATGATTCAGTGTTTCGAGAGGTTGCGCGTGGGATTCTAAAATTAAGCATATGTAAAAGAGCTTCACAATTGATTTTAAAATTAACAACTTTGTAGAGGGTAATTATGGAGAAGTACTTTCGTCTTACGTCGAGACTTGTCAATCTGTGTCTAGTCAGTAAAGCATTTTGAGTAATACCAATCGGTGGATAAATTTGGTCTGCCCGAAAACTTAAGTATTTGAGGAAACGCCTTTGTGTGGACTCTATCCGACAAATGTGTATTTGATAATAAGGATCCCAAATAAACGAGGCATATTCGAGTTTAGATCGAACAAATGAGAAATACAATGATTTAATAGTATCTGTGTTTTTAAAATCACGGCCCACTCGTACTATGAATCCATACATACGATTTGCAGCTGTTGAGATGTTATCTATGTGGTATTTAAACGACAATACTGGGTCAAATGTAACCCCTAAATCCATAAAATTGTTGGGTTTAGAAAGCAAACGTCCATCAAGGACATAATCGAATTTAATTGGATGCGGTTTTAATGTGTATGACATTACGTTACATTTGACGGGATTCAGTGTAAGACCATTTTTGTTGCACCATTCAACAACTTTGTTCAAATTTTCCGACAACTGTTCACAGTCAGAAATATTTTCAATAGCTGAATATATTTTTAAGTCATCAGCATACAGCAAATAATCAACATTTATAGCGTCACCAATGTCGTTGATAAAAATATTAAATAACAGCGGACCCAAATTTGAACCTTGCGGTATACCAGAGGTGGCGCAATATTTGTTAGACTTGAATCCATTTAATTGAACATATTGTGTTCTTTGAGAGAGATACGATTGAAAAAGTGTGATCAAACTATTAGAAAGACCAAATGCGCAGAGTTTCTGTATCATAATATTATGATCAAGTCTATCAAATGCTTTTGTCATATCCGTATAGATGACGTCAGTTTGGACCCGATTATCAATATTTTCAGCTATTTGCTGTGTGATCACAGAAAGATTTGTTACTGTGGAACGCCCTTTAACAAAACCATGTTGCTGAGCTGAGATTGCATTACAAACATGTTGATAAATACTACGTTCCAGTAATATTTCTAGAATTTTGCAGAAATTGCAAATGATAGAAATCGGCCTATAATTTTTGATATCAGTACGTTCACCTTTTTTAAAAATTGGGCAGACTTTAGAACATTTCCACATCGAAGGAATTGTATTGGATTTAAGGCAGATATTTATCAAAATAGTTAGAGGGCGAGCTAATACTGCTGAACAATCTTTTAAAATGAACGCAGGAATATGATCCGGTCCTGTGGTACGTTTAGGTTTAATGTTTTTTAAAGCATCCTGGACCTGGGTTTCAGAAAAATGAGTTATATGAAGCTGAGATGGCTGGACGTCCTTTAATGATATGTTTGAACCCTTGGAAGCGACATAAGATTGTCCAAAATATTCCGCAAAGCTTTCTACTATTTCTGTTGGATTATTTAATGTTTTATTTTCAAAACTCATGGTGCTTGCAACTTTACCTTGGCATTGTTTATTATTAACGTATGCCCAAAATTTATTTGAATTTGCTGAGATTTCAAATTCAAGATTTGCTATGTAATTTTTATAAGCTTCAGATACACAAGTTTTAATTTCAGCTCTGATGAGCTTAAATTCTTGAAGAGCTTGTATATTATTCTCATTCTGATATAAGCGATGAAGTTTAGACTTTTTCCGAAGTTTCTTAATAATAGAACCACGGAGGATATTTTCTTTTATTACTTACAGTATATTTAGGTATACACTGATCTAGTATATTGTATAATTTACCATAAAAGTACGTGCAGGCATCTTCAGCATCATAGAAAACCTCCAAAAAATCCCAATTCACAGTAGATAACATTTCATACAAGAGTGGAAAATTTGCTTTACGAAAATTGTAGCAATTCGTGTAAGAGGATTCAAGATTTTTCTTATATTGCTTTTTTTCGTTTATTCTACAAGTAATTTCTAAAGCCGGATGATATTTATCTTCTTCTACCAAAGGTTCTAAAGATTTTTCAACCAAACAGAAATGTTTATAATACATCAAGTCTAAGAGCTTATTGTAATCATTGAATACAAAGTTATGTTGAATCAAATCTAGAACGTCGGCAAAATTATTTAAGCTATTTAATTTAAGATTAGTTTGAATGTTAGATACATAATCAGGTATGTTAAAATCACCTATCATTATAAATTTACAATCATGTAAAAAATCTAATGTCTCCAGAGAATCAAACAATTGTTCGTATTCACCAAGTGGGGTTTTTGGTGGGATATACAGGTTACATATGAAATGTATACAATATTATTTACTCAAGGATATATTTACATTTAAGAGATTATTGAAATTTTTTATTAGGGATAATTATTTTTATTCTAAGATTTATTTAAATGTGTAATAATTTATTTAACGCATTTTAATAATGGTTTTTTTAATATTTTACTGGACGTGACACTAGCATGTCACTCTAACCACAAAGAATAAATGGCTTGTTTATTTTTATTACACGTAGTATTTTTATATCACACATCGCACGAAAAACAATTTAATTTTAACTCATGCGATTAACAAATTCGTACCTCGCATTGCATAATTAAGGCCTAGCCTAGAAAATAATTCACGGCGTTCTTATGAATATTTATTTAGTGCATAAAAATCAATTATTAGTGTTGGTATATCAAGAAATTGTAGTAAAACAAGAATTCACAAAATGGAGCATTATCACGACGATATTTTAGATGGAAGGAGTTTTAGAACTACTAGAATTATGTCGGTGAGAATAGGTAAGATTCTATTTAATTTTTTAAAACAAAACCGAATTATTTGAACACGAACCAAATTAGCGAATTTTGAAAATACGTACCTAATTAAATTAAATGATTGAAAAACAATAATTAGTTGATACAAGTTCATTTTAAACACTGGGTTAATTGTTTTTGCAAACTTGGAAAGGGCCTCGCATTTCCTCATTCTAGAAAACTTTTTTGCGGTAATAGTCTTATAATAAACATACGTTTTCTTCTCATTTTTAAGATTCTTAGAACAATACAAAAAATATAAAAAAAAAAAAAAAATATATATAATAAAGGAAAATGAACATTCTTTAAAAAAAAAAAGTATCCAAAAAACTTATTTTGCTAGATAGGACAACATAAAATATAAATCCAACAAGTAAAAAATAAAATAAAATCCTTCAAAATATACAGGGTGGACCAATCTTGTGGAAAAGTTCGATATCTTCCTTGTTGAAAGAGATATTAAAAAAGTGTATTAAGAAAATTATGGACATGTTTGAGGTTAACATTTTAAAATTATTGGGAGGTATACAGGGTGTTGCATAGCTCGTGTACGAACCAAACATATGTTTTTTTTAATGATAACCCCAGTATATTATTTTAGATTCTGTTTACTCATCTTTTTTCCATTCTTCTAATATATGGTTTGTCTATGGTATATAGGGTACTTTTCAAGGAATTGATATTTTTGTGAGAGAATCGTACATAATTCAACGTCCAGCAGCCAATTACTACGAAGGCGTAGAAGGGCCACATAGTAAAAATAAAAATATTTCGACTTTAAAGTCGAAACTCCGACTTCAAACTCGAAATTTTGACTTTAATCTCGAAATTTCGACTTATTTTTCGAACTTTCGACTTTAATCTCGAAATTTCGACTTTATTCTCGAAATTTCGACTTTAATCTCGAAATTTCGACTTTAATCTCGAAATTTCGACTTTAAACTCGAAATTTCGACTTTAATCTCGAAATTTCGACTTTTCTCGAAATTTCGACTTTATTCTCGGAATTTCGACTTTAATCTCAAAATTTCGACTTTAATCTCGAAATTTCGACTTTAAACTCGAAATTTCGACTTTATTCTCGGAATTTCGACTTTAATCTCGAAATTTCTACTTTAATCTCGAAATTTCGACTTTAAACTCGGACCATTATAATAACGGGGTAGGTCTATTGTTTCTGGACTGATATTGTTTCATGTTAATCCAAATTATTGTTTTATTCCAAGAATACAATTTTAGTTCCTATTGTTTTAATATTCTATAGTTTGTTTTTTGGTTTTTAATAAAAATTTTACACAGAATTACAATTTTTATTTCCTTCAAACATTATAAGCAAATATACAAAATAACATGTTTAATATAGTAATACAATGTCAGTTATAAATATCTTTTAATATAGTTCTAAGTCGAGAATAAAGTTCGACTGCATCATACGGGTCACATTTATGTGACAATCCATTTTCAAGCATGATTATATTACATAAACGGTAAAAATCTTCATCACATGGGAATTTTAAAATTTTACATTCTGTTGCAAGGGCATCTATAGCAAAAGTTGGTACTTCGAGCAGATAACTTTTTGTTTGAAACAACGTTGGCATTTCATACATAATACATGGTCTGCCAAATGGCATAATACTATTTCTTGAACTTCTTATTTTGTGAACATTCCACTTGAGCATAATGCGATCAAGGTCTCTCTAAAAAATAAAATTACAATAATATGGAAAGAGTAAACAACTTAAAAGAAGAGAAAAAAGTAAAGAGGCATATATAATTATTTCTTATTATTTAGAAAAATATTGTACTTTTTATTGTGATATAGTATTGAATTAGACTTAAACTATGCCAGTTTGTAAAGTATTTGATTATTTTGTATTTACGTTTAATTTGGGAAAGATATAGAATGCTTGGTCAAGTGACCAAGTTTTTGGTTTACATTAATTTTTCTAGCGCTCTAATTTGTGTTCTTTGTTCAAATAACTATAAACATTATTGTCATGTCAAATAAATATTTTAAATTGTTTTTACCTGTACGAGGTTCATAAAAAAATACTGAATTAATGATTTGTCCGTAAATCCTCCATCAAACAAGTTTTCTTCTTTAAGCATCTCAAATAAGTTCATCCAATATTATGCATTATGTTTTCGAACTATTGACCACCAAGCCTCAATTCTTTGATTATGTGTACTTCTTCCATATAAAAATGGTAGCATTGTTAAGATAGATTCATTAAATAATACATGTAAAGCTTTTTGAATACGTTCAGTTACAATATTTTCAGTGCCTTGATCACTTCTTACAGTTCTTGGACATCCACCAACCATTTTAATTGATTCCATGTAATAACCACCAATCACCTATAAATTCGAAGAATATTTAAGCTAAATATTTTACAACTTATACTTATCCGATTAAACAAGGTGTGTAAAATACAGTACAATGGAAATTTTAATATGGCAACTCTTTGAGCCATTTTATTTAATATTATTAACTGAAAATCATGGTAAATTCTGTTTGCGCAAATTCTGTTTTATTTTTTTATTTTTTGTATTAGAAAAATATAGTGTATAGAAAAGTATAAGTTGTAAAATATTTAGCTTAAATATTCTTCGAATTTATAGGTGATTGGTGGTTATTACATGGAATCAATTAAAATGGTTGGTGGATGTCAAAGAACTGTAAGAAGTGATCAAGGCACTGAAAATATCGTAACTAAACGTATTCAAAAAGCTTTACATGAATTATTTAATGAATCTATCATAACAATGCCACCATTTTTATATGGAAGTACACATAATCAAAGAATTGCGGCTTGGTGGTCAATAGTTCGAAAACATAATGCATAATATTGGATGAACTTATTTGAGATGCTTAAAGAAGAAAACTTGTTTGATGGAGGATTTACGGACAAATCATTAATTCAGTATTGTTTTATGAACCTCGTACAGGTAAAAACAATTTAAAATATTTATTTGACATAACAATAATATTTATAGTTATTTGAACAAAGACCACAAATTAGAGCGCTAGAAAAATTAATGTAAACCAAAAACTTGGTCACTTGACCAAGCATTCTATATCTTTCCCAAATTAAACGTAAATACAAAATAATCAAATACTTTACAAACTGGCATAGTTTTAGCCTAATTTAATACTATATCACAATAAAAAGTACAATATTTTTCTAAATAATAAGAAATAATTATATATGCCTCTTTACTTTTTTCTCTTCTTTCCATATTATTGTAATTTTATTTTTTAGAGAGACCTTGATCGCATTATGCTCGAGTGGAATGTTCACAAAATAAGAAGTTCAAGAAATAGTATTATGCCATTTGGCAGACCATGTATTATGTATGAAATGCCAACGTTGTTTCAAACAAAAAGTTATCTGCTCGAAATACCAACTTTTGCTATAGATGCCCTTGCAACAGAATGTACAATTTTAAAATTCCCATGTGATGAAGATTTTTACCGTTTATGTAATATAATCATGCTTGAAAATGGATTGTCACATAAATGTGACCCGTATGATGCAGTCGAACTTTATTCTCGACTTAGAACTATATTAAAAGATATTTATAACTGACATTGTATTACTATATTAAACATGTTATTTTGTATATTTGCATATAATGTTTGAAGGAAATAAAAATTGTAATTCTGTGTAAAATTTTTATTAAAAACCAAAAAACAAACTATAGAATATTAAAACAAAATTAAAACAATAGGAACTAAAATTGTATTCTTGGAATAAAACAATAATTTGGATTAACATGAAACAATATCAGTCCAGAAACAATAGACCTACCCCGTTATTATAATGGTCCGAGTTTAAAGTCGAAATTTCGAGATTAAAGTCGAAATTTCGAGATTAAAGTCGAAAAGATTAAAGTCGAAATTTCGAGTTTAAAGTCGAAATTTCGAGATTAAAGTCGAAATTTCGAGTTTAAAGTCGAAATTTCGAGATTAAAGTCGAAATTTCGAGATTAAAGTCAAAATTTCGAGTTTGAAGTCGGAATTTCGACTTTAAAGTCGAAATATTTTTTTTTACTATGTGGCCCTTCTACGCCTTCGTAAATTACACACTGTAGAAAAAAATTTTTTTTACCCACACGAATTTTATAATATGATGTATTATACTTTTTTTAGTTATATTTTTATTATCTGTTTATTTGTATACAGGGAGACTCAATACTCAGACCCTTGATTTTCTTGTTTTATTTAAATGGGACACCCTATATTTTATATCACCAGTAAAATCGTCTGTTCCAAGTCTTTCATTTTTATAAAGCATTCCCTATACCTAAAGTTAATATTTATCGATATTTTTTAACAATAAATGAAAATTATGGTTATTTCGATAAATTAAACTAGTTTTTCATAAAATACTCTTTATAAACAATAATAAATATTATGTGTTATTTTTATCTAGTCGCCAATGCATTTAATATACCTGTCACCGTCCAGTTGACAAGTTTGACATTTTAAAAATCAAGAGCAACTGCCTGTGTTAATGTTTTAAGTAAATTACTAATAATAAGATGAACAATACGAATTTTTCTATCCCAGAAATGGTGGATATGATTTATATACTAGGTGAGTGCAACAAGAATTCTTTACTTGCCTTCAGAGTGTACCACCAACGATATCCGGAAACCAAATAAAAAGGCGTTTGAAAAACTAATGGACCGTTTTAATCGTACTGGTACTGTATCATATGAGCAAAAACAAGTAACAAAAACTGCTATCACGGAAGAGAATGAAATGAAAGTATTGTTGAGTATTTATGATGATCCGCATATTAGTAAACGAAATATTTCAAGACAACAACAAGTCAGTTACGGAACTGTTCAAAGAATCCTATCAAAACATAAAATGCATCCTTTATTCCATATCCAGTTACATCAAGAATTTCTTGAACGGGATTTTGAAAATAGAGTGATATTTTGTGAATGGTCCTAACAAAAAATTAATCAACAAAGAAATTTCTTTCATTTTGTGCTCTTTGGTGATGAATCGACTTTTCATAAAAATGGAGGTTGAAATAGGCATAATTTTCAGTATTATTCTACAACAAACCCACACATTATAGTCACTTATAGCCAAATGAGGTGGTCATTAAATGTTTGGGGTGGCATTGTGGGTGATTATGTGATAGGGCCACACTTTTTTGAATGACAAGTAAATGGTGCAGTATATTTGGATTTCCTTGAAAATCATTTGCCTGCTTTACTCGAAGATGTTCCCCTTCACATTCGCCAACAAATGTGATTTTTGCACGATGGTGCACCAGTCCATCACACTGTAGTAATTCATAATTATTTAAATAATCACTTTCCAAGACGGTGGATCGGAAGAGGAGGACCGATAGGGTGGCCAACGCGATCACGGGATTTGACAAAAATTGTTTTTTTTTCTGTGGGGTTATATAAAAAACAAAGTATATAATGTGCCTGCAACGACAACAGAGGACATGAAAACTCGAATCAGAAATGTATTTCAAAGTATTGATGTTCAAATGCTGAGAAATGTGAGTCAGTCATTCGAAATTCGATTACAAAACTGTATTGATGTTATGGGAGGTCACTTTGAACATGTATAGGGAATGCTTAATAAAAATGAAAGGCTTGTGACAGATGATTTTACTGGTGATATAAAATATAAGGTGTCCCATTTTAAAATAAAAACAAGAAAATCAAGGGTCTGAGTATTGAGTCTCCCTGTATATGAATAAACAGATAATAAAAATATAACTAAAAAAAAAGTATAATACATCATATTATAAAATTCGTGTAAGTAAAAAAAATTTTTTTTCTACAGTGTGTAATTGGCTGCTGGACGTTGAATTATGTACGATTCTCTCACAAAAATGTCAATTCCTTGAAAAGTACCCTATATAACATAGACAAACCATATATTAGAAGAATGAAAAAAAGATGAGTAAACAGAATCTAAAATAATATACTGGGGTTATTATTAAAAAAACATATGTTTGGTTCGTGCACGAGCTATGCAACACCCTGTATACCTCCCAATAATTTTGAAATGTTAACCTCAAACCTGTCCATAATTTTCTTAATACCCTTTTTTAATATCTCTTTCAAGAAGGAAGATATCGAACTTTTCCATAAGATTGGTCCACCCTGTATGTGCGCTAATAATAATGAGTTGAAGTTTAGTTCAAAACGTATTAGAGCCTGTTGCCTCTTAGTTTTCCTAGTCGTTAAATATTTGGAAAGTATTATTTTGATGGTTTTTTCTTCGATCATACTTATATCTTCTGTTACGGGGTGGAAAAACAGTTGTTAGACTTGTTACTTTTACGAAGAAATAAAATTTCAAATTCATCTTCTTTTTTATTTAAAATTTTTCCGACAATTTTTAATTCATCAAATTGAACTAAAACGTAGTCCCCAGCGATTGGTTGTCGCTCCAGTGCAAGAAAGTTATCTTTATCCAAGGCATCTTCAATATCACTAACATCTTCAGAGGAGCCCCTAGGATCTTCCTGATAAGGGAAAAAAAACGAAAGATCTAAAGGCTGCAATTTGTGAGAGGTGTGCGGTGGCAATGTCAAGATAATTACTCCATTTTTCTTTGCTAGGTCAAGAACATAAGCCGATAAATGGCTTCCATGGTTATCCATAATTTATAGTGTGGGATTGTCTACACTACTCGAGGTATGATGTATAAACCCAGACAGCACACCAAATCCTTTGGATATCTACTGGACATCCCAATATCCACTGAATGTCCAGTCCATGGTGGATATCTATTTTATATCCATGAGATGTAATTTATAGACATGCAAATGTCCATAAATAATAGTAATTATATAGCAAATTATTAAAAAATTACGCCATTCTGCTCGCCATTGTGGCTAATAGTACCGTTCAGATATTTAAAATTAATATTTTTAAGGTGTATTCAATATCCCATGGACATCCACTAAATATATCAAATTCTAGGCGCGAACGCAAACCATGGTGGATATCCACTAGATGTAATTTTTTATTTTGCTTACTAAGTATAGATGGCGATGCCACTTTCGCTCGTGCTCATGCTCAACCCGCCGTAATTGAGTTCGATCGAAATTGGTGTCTCAAATAGACTCCATTAGAGACTGGAGTCGAGAATTTCCATTTATATGACAATATTATGACAAAATTAAATTCAGACATAACTCTTACACAAATACACTCACTGCTCGTAGCATACCAACCAAAATAGTCAAATAATACCTACTTGGTAAGGAGTCGACTCGTTATACTATGTAAGACCAACATCGACAGCAGAAGAAAGGCAGAACATCAGCCCGAGAAGAAATGTATAATATATATGTAGTATTGTATGTTTCAAATATTCTATTGTAGATTTTATAAATATAAATAAAGATTTTTAAAGTAAAAACGAAGTTCCATTTATTGCTGAAGAGTCCTAATAAGGATGACTTTCTCCTTAGTGGGCAAAATCAAAGGCAGAGTCATGGAGGAAGGATAATTAAGAGTTGCCGTTTCTTTGTATAATTATGGCAACATGTTTGCTATCAGCGCCATATAGAAGGGATTTGTCCAACTATTTCTCAGTCGGTAATATAGATGCCTGCATATTTTATTTTATTTAAAAATTAGCGTGATTTTGTTTGTAGCTCTACTTTAATTAGTATAACCATTGTATTTAGATCAACTAGTAAAACAATACCAATGCAAATTATCTTGGAGGACAATGGACAGTATCAATAGATGGCAGCAAGCTCCGTGGTGTCCAAGTCATGTCTTTGATAATTTTGTCGTCTTCGAAACGAACGTAATTTCTCTATTTACTAATAGATGGACCCATAATCGATTCAGAATATTTGTTTTTAAAATGGAATATACAAGTTTAACTATGCTTGTTGAACATTTATTTACGATTTATTATCATTTTAGAGAATATAAACAATAGTAATTTTAATTTAGCACTCTACCCATATGAATTTAAAAATTAAGAAAATTTTATGTATATAGAATTCTGTACTCAATGATCGAGGAAGTACTAGCGTTCGGGCTATTTTGATGAATTTCTAACAGATGTCGCGACAGAATTGCCTCCAATGAAACGTCCATAAGGTTGTTCTACTATCTTCTCTATAACCATTGTATTTAAAATGCCAACTTTTTAAATATTGATCTGACAGGAGTGCCTTGTAATGTCAAATAAAATATTTGAGAAATTTTTCAAAAAATTTATTCAAATATTTTTTTACATTCTTAATTGTTTAAATGAATATGGAAAGTACAGTTAGTATTGTTTGAAATATTAAAACTTCGGTTTTTAAATCAGAGGAAATACTGTTCAAATTAAGATTGCTAACATTCTTGGAAGTCAATGAAGTTGTACTTCCATTTATAGCACTTCCAATAATATTTGAAACATTCTTTTTATTGCTAATGCTCTCTTCAACGCCATAAAGGTAGCGGACGTACGTACTGTTCCGACATTTTCTGGAGATAAGCGAGAACAACTCGTTCATCTGTGTGTAACCATTTGCTCTTCCATCCACGTGTTGAATTTATTGTATTCTTTTTTATAAACCGCTTCGGATTTTTGTGGTATTAAGCGCGATTCCGCTTTATTATTTAAATACTCAATATTTGAACTCATTTTAAACAATAACAACTGTTGCGACAATTAATATTACGTGACAGATTGAAAATAAATTTTTTTTTGTCTCATTTTCATGACAACGAGGTATACTGATGTAACATCACAAATTCAACCATTTTCAGTTATTAGTTCTTATTTCCATTTTTTTGTAGAACTAATACCAATATTTAGGATTTCAAAGTATACCAATAAAAAAAAATAGCGTAAAGTATTCGTGGAACACTTGCTCTATATCGAGCACTCCGGCCGCGCCGTCGTGCTCGAAAAATCGCGCCTGTTCTAAAGACCGTTATATCCACTTATACTTTAATATACTATTTATCTCTGCTATTTTCTTTCGACTTTATTGAATAATCATTGGTTACTTATGAACCTCTACTAAAGATACCTATAAAATATTTTACTGAATATCCGAATATCTTCTATATCCTGGGATATAGACGGACATTTGGATATCCATATTAGATCCACTGGATATATTGGATATCTACAAAAGATATTCTCTTGATATCTGTGGGATTTCTTGTATTGTCTGGAAGATACCCATTAGATATTTTGCTGGATATCCATAGAATATCTTCTATATTCTGGATATAGACGGACATATGGATATCCATATCCATTTTTTTTTCATTATTTTTTTTTTGGTGGAATGTGCCAACCAAGTAACACTCACTTATACTTTATGCTAAATTAATAACAAAAATTACCAAATCTACATAAGAAATAAATAGTTTTGAACAGTACATATAACAAAATACAGTGTAGTGCATCGATATAAGTGTTACTGACACTGTGCAACATAACTTTGAGTATCTAGAAGAATAAAAACCTGAATTGTTCTTTTCTTGTAAGTAGAAAAACTTTATTTACAATATAAAACTGGATTCATTCCACCACGGTATAAAATTAAATAAAATAAAAATATACGTTTAACATTAGAATGTCTACTTTAGACCGTAATGAAGATGATGTTTACAACGCAATAAATAAATTAAGAAATGATATGAAACAAGATAGTAATGACATCAAAAGTGAGATAAACAATTGTATAACGGCAAGCGAAACCAGAATATTGTGGAATCTAGAAGGTTTATCTAAAAGAATAACAGAAGCGGAGGAAGCCAATAAGAATATTATAAGGAAAATAGAACATATAGAAAGAACAACGAAGAAGAACAATATTATTTATGGAATAGAGTGTGACGGTTTCGATCTTGTTAGTATTATTAATAAACTAAAGATTCTCCTAAAAGTTGATTTGAACATCGGTCATATTAATAACTCATACAAACTAGGGAAATTTAACTCAAGTCCAATTAAAATCGAATTCATATCATACCTAAAAAAACTGGAAATCCTTAAAAACTGTAAAAACCTAAAAGGCACAAATATACGTATTACTAGCGATCTAACGGAATTACAAAGAGAAGAGAATAAGGTACTTACAACACATCTAAAATTAGCACGCGCAAATACGTCTGATACATCATACATCAAGGGTGACAAGCTATATGTTAATAATATAGCTTACACAGCACAATCATTAACAATTAAAGACGCTAGTACAGAGCCAGAAGGTAACAAACATCAAAATAGTGCACCTCAAACGCCCACTATTACCAGAGAAGTAAATACCAAGGAAGTAAGTACCAAGGCAGTAAATACTAAGGAAATTCAGAATCTTCAACGACCAAGTGGTTCTGGAGACAAGAAAACAGACATTAATGAGGAGAAGAGAACACAAAAAGAAGTAGTAACCAATCAAACGCCAAAGAATAAACCAGAAAAACACAATAGGGATCCTCAACCGAATTTACGACCAAGATTGGGAAGTAAAAATAATAAATAGCCATACCATCTTCCTCATTTTCTTTAATAATTTTAATCTTTTTAATTTTGTTAATCTTTTAAATCTTTTTAATCTTTTAATTATTTTTAATCTTTTTAATCTTCTTATTTTTGTGGTAGGTATATTTCATTAAAAATTGTAATACTGTTATATCACAAATGGATCCATACTTTAGAGATATAATTCACGAACCGTGCAATACTATAGAATTTATGAATCTCCAAGAAATTAATGAATACCACAAAACAATTACAACCAATACATTCAAAATATTCCATCAGAATATTTGTAGTTTAAATAAAAATTTCGATGAATTGAACATTTTTTTATCACAATTAAATCATTCTTTTGACGTTATAGTACTTACAGAAACACTTAATATTCCAGATATGAGTTTATTTCAATTACCTGGTTACAATTCAATTTACAATAAGGGAGATATTAACCGCAATGATGGAGTAGTAATTTTTATTAAAATACATTTAAAATGTAACCATAAAATAGTACAAATCGGACAGTGTAAGGCAATTCAAATAATAATTAAATTAACTAATAAAAACGAAATTCTAATCACATCTTTATACAAACCACCTCCAGTTAAGGAAGAAGAATCTGTTGATAATCTTCTGACATACCTGGAAGAATCAAAAATTAATTTAAAAATTAGTAGACATGTTTTTATAGGAGACATTAAACATTAAACAACAGACAGATTTAGTATCTACATATCTAAATATTTTAGGTGAATATAAATTTGAATCTTTAATAAATAAATACACAAGAGTACAAGGGAAATCCAAAAGTTGTATAGACCACATTTTTTATAGTTCCGATAAATCGGATAATCACATAGCCGCAATTTATGATACTCAAATTACTGACCATAAAGCTACAATTGCATATATCTCTTTAATAGCCGAAATAGCACAAAAAAAGTCTTACATTAAGAAAATAAATCACATAAACCTAAAAGAAAATATAGAAAGCCATAACTGGGAAACATTCTATGACATAAATAATTCAAATCAAAAAATTAATTATCTAGTAGATACAATAAATACATACATGGATCAAAATACAAAACTCATTCATGAAAAAAAAACAAAGAAAAGAAAACAGTGGATAACTAAGGGTATTATTAATTCAATTAAAGAACGAAATCGATTACATAATATTTATAAAAAAGACATAGAAAATATTGAAAAAAAAAGAAATCTTTTTAAATTATAGGCTAGTAACAGATAGGCTTATTAAAAAATCAAAAAGAGAATATTATACAAAACAAATAACACAAAATAAAGAAAACGCTAAAGGATTGTGGAAAGTTATTAAAGAACTGCAAGGTAATAATATAAAAAGTAACAATAATGAAATACAAGAAATACTCACAGAAACTGGCCATGCAGTAACAGAGCCAAAATTACTGGCAGAGGAATTCAATAATTTTTTTGCCGAAGTAGGTATAACACTTGCTGATAAAGTGGGAATTCCATATACACATTCCCCTGTCAGAAATGTACAAAAAAATTCTATGGTCCTATTACCAATGAGTCAATTAGAAATAAAAAATATTATTAGATCACTTCCAAATAAAAAATCACCAGGAATAGACAACATTACCACTGAAATTATTAAAGAAAACACCGAAATATTTACACCACTGTTAACACATTTAACTAATTAAATAATTACAAAAGGGTAATTTCCTAGTGAACTTAAAAAATCATTGGTAATACCAATATTTAAAAAAGGCAACAAGAAAATGTTAACAAATTACAGACCGATAACATTAATCACATCGTTTACAAAAATTATAGAAAAAGCATTAAACACTAGATTAAAGGAGTATTTAAACAAATACGAAATCATATCTAATAAACAATTCGGGTTTCGAGAAGGGCTCTCTACAACTGATGCAATTCTGGAACTGTTGACAAAGATTTATCAATCGGTAGATGCAAATAGGCCATACCTAACTGTATTTCTGGATTTGGCAAAGGCCTTTGATACCGTAGATCACGGACTATTATTAGAGGCCTTGGAGGATACGGGAATACGAGGACCGACTTTAAATCTCTTCAAAAGTTATCATGAGAACAGATATCAGAAAGTAAAAGTTAACAGCGAATTTAGCGGAGAGAGAATGATAAAAACTGGTGTTCCCCAAGGTACCGTCTTAGGACCCACATTATTTTCAATATATGTAAACAACTTATACATACAAAAGACTGCAGGACAAATAGTGAGTTTTGCCGATGACACAGCCATTTATTATGAAGCCGACTCATGGGAGGAATTAAAAAAAATATGCGAAAATGATATAAAAGGAATAGTGGATTGGTGTACGCATAAGAAACTAACAATAAATTATACAAAATCATTTTTTTTGCCTTTTGCTAGCTATATTAATCATTTACCATCTTTTAATGACCTCAGTTTTACATATAACAACGAAACACTCACACTACAAAAAAAAATGAAATAAAATATTTAGGCGTTACCTTGGATTGTCACTTACGATGGGATAAACACATAAATAGCTTAACTAACACCTTAAGAATGTTATTATTTAAATTTAAATATCTTAAAACTATAATCAGCACTACATACCTAAGAATTATTTATTACTCGTTGTTTCAAAGTAGACTTCAGTATGCTATCATCTGTTGCAACAAAAAATCATATTAACAAATTGGAAATATTACAAAAAAGAATACTAAAAATAATACATAATAAAAAGGTTAGATACCCCACAGATCATTTGTTTGATGAAGTCAAAATTATGGATGTTAGACAGCTGTATGTATATGCAGTCACTTTATATACATACAAAAATAAACACAATTTACAGAAAAGAACATATTCTTACAACACCAGAAATAAATATTTAGTATATACTCACCTTGTCAATAAATCAATTTCCCAAAGATTTTACCTATATTTAAATGGAAAAATCTTTAATTTTCTTCCAGATATATATATATAAGACATATTTATATACAATAAATTCCTCTAAGCTATTTAAACAAATATTGAAAAAATTCATAATAAATAGTGACAGAAAAGCTATGAGAGCGCTGATCGATTAGCAAAAAAAAAAGAAAAATTTAACTGTGATAAAATGTGTTATTAGATCTTGGTGTTTGTACTGTAAAATATACTTCCTTTTAATCCACTATAGTTTATAAATTACTTTTATTGGTTTTTTTTTGTTCACCTATTCTAATTATTAAAATATATTCAATTTATTGTTTTATTATTATTAGTAATATTATTACTATTATTTTTATTATCATTATTATAATTATTATTATGATTATTATTATTATTATATAAGTCTATAACTGAGTTATTATATTGTATGTTTCTAGTTATTTTAATATCCGTTTTATATATTTTTTTAAATGTATTTTAGAATCAAATAAGCACACAATATTAAGTTAACATTAGGTAATGATTTGGCAGCCCATGCGCAACCAATTGGTCATAAATGGGCGACCAGTTTACATATTATTTGAACTTGTTAATGTATTTTATTATTGTATATGGATACTGAATGCTAAATAAAATTATTATTATTATATTAGATCCACGGAATATTTCTGATATCCTGTGGATATATTGGATATCCACAAAAGATATTCTGTGGATATCTCTGGGATTTGGTGTGTTGTCTGGGAAGTGATTCATGACTTCTATAAGTAAATCCACTGTCATCCATCCTGATGGTTGTGCAAGGCCTAAGGTACCGGGAGGAGCGCCGTGCAGTATGTCGTCAGTGTAAATAGTAAAATGCGTAACTCCACGTTTTCCTGAAATTCGGATTGTAACTCCATTTAGTACCAAAATGGCAGATTTACCATCTGAGAAACGCTTATTTTATTATTCATCTAAATTATATTAATTTTCATAAAAACAAATTCCGTTTACATACGTTCAGAGGTTCTAATTTAAATTAGTTTTTTTGGCTCTCCTGTAAAATTTTTCTAAATGGAGTTACGCACTTTGCTAATTACACTGACGATGTGCTGTTTAAATTTCTTTCTTGGGAAAACCATAATTGGTGGAATAAAGCTTCCAGTTGCGTTCACAGTGCAACAGGTGGTTACTAATATTTCGCGTTCACCGCTAGTTGTTAAGGTAACAGGTAACTTGTTTAATTCCCTTCTTTGTTACAACTTTACGTGGCTTCTGAACAGTAGTGGTTGCGGTCTCGTCCAGGTTGTAGATGAGAGTTCCCATCTGCAAAATACTTTGTAGATCGGTTTCAAATTGGCCTACATTATGCTTATTAAATGAAGTAACTCTGGAAAGGCTACAGCCTTCTGGTTGTCTTACACTCAACTCAGGGTTCCGTGACATAAAACCTAATAACCATTCCATCCCTGTCCGTTTATTAATTTTCCATTTTTCAGGAATGTTAAATTTATTTGCATCGGCTACTTCGAAAGCAAGTATTCGCAAATATTTCCTAGTTTTACCGTAGCACATTTTCGAACAAGTTATGGCGTATTCCGCAATAAGTTTATCTTGTTCTGAGGTAAAAATCTGCCGACAGGCATAGTTAGGCTTGTATCTTATTTTCACATTTTCGCCTACAAGTTTTTGTTTTTACTTTCCTATCTGTATACAGATATAAGGAAAGTATAGGAATCATGATTTTTTTCGACCTCGAGTTTTCGACGGATTTTTACGTTTTGAGGTCCCCTGAATCCGTTTTGACTATTTTCGCGATGATGTCTGTGTGTGTGTGTGTGTGTGTCTGTGTGTCTGTGTGTCTGTGTGTGTGTGTGTGTGTGTGTGTGTGTGTGTGTGTGTGTGTGTGTGTGTGTGTGTGTGTGTGTGTGTGTGTGTGTGTGTGTGTGTGTGTCTGTATAACGCATAACTCATGAACCGATACACAGAAAAACATCAAATTTTAAACTTAAGCTTTGTTTCAGCGTCCAATGAGCTGATTAGATTTTGGGCAGTGTCGGAACATCTGGGGGGGTACTTTATAGGTGGTAATTTTTATATTTTATGGAATATATCTGTTATTTACGTTTGGAGAAGAAAATTCTTCAAATAAAAGTTACTTCTAATATAATTATCTATAATTTTTGTTTTATGCAAAATTTTCCTAAAATGGTCCGTATTCGAGAAATTTGACAAAATGTAATAAACATAATTTTTTATAAAAATTGTTCAAATAAAAGTTGTTTATAATATAATTCTCTATAATTTTTGTCCTATACATAATTTCTCTAAAATGGACCGTATTCGAGATATTTGAGAAAATGTGTAAATTTCGAAATTTGAAGAAAACTCAAAAACGGATAAAGGAAAAAACATTAAATTTTAAGCTTAAGGTTTATTTCGGCCTGACGTGAAATGATTAGATTTTGGACAAAGTTGGAACATCTGGGGGGGTACTTTATGGGAGGGCCGTTTTTATATTTTATGGAATATATCTGTTATTTATGTTTGGAGAAGAAAATTGTTCAAATAAAAGTTACTTCTAATATTATTATCTATAATTTTTGTTTTATGTCAAAATTTCCTGAAATGGTCCGTATTCGAGAAATTTGACAAAATGTGCAAAATTCTGATTTTTATGAAAATTGTTGAACTAAAAGTTGTTTGCGATATCGATTTCTATAATTTTTGTTTATACATGATTTTTCTAAAATGGTCCGTAATGGAAAAGTGCTAAATTTAAATTTTTCTGTATTTTCGTTTTCAATGAATATCTATAGAAAAATGTTTCGAGGTAGATGTATGTGTAAAATGTATATATTTAGTTTTATCCTCTAAACATTTATAGAGATGCTGCAATAGGTTGTACAAAATAACCGGAAAATGCCTATAATAACTAGATAGGAAAGTCATGTGTTGGACACATCAGATTTTTTGACGTAGCGATGAAGCGTTTGAAATTTAATGCCTGTTCTTTTCAGATGCTTGTCTTAAACTTAATTTTTCCTCAAGAACCATATGCACAGCTGTCTTCATTTGGTCCTCTGTGAAAGAACCTTTTTCCGATTATCGTTCCACGAGCCATAGTTTTTGACCCTAACATGGAAATAAGATGAAAAACATTAGATGCTCACACGTTGAAAAAATTCCACAATGAGATGGTGTCTCATTGTGGAACAAAACCAACTGTCTCATTGTGGAACTTTTTCGATATTATTTTAAGAAGTTGGCAAACATTTTTCGATCGTTTTGAACATCTCTAGTTTATACAGAATCCTAACCTAGAAATTCCCAAACAATTTCTGAATTTCAGATTTATCAAAAAAACCACCGGATTTTATCACCAATTGAAATATTGACTATAAAAAAAACTTACCTCAATTTGAGCTTTGTAAGTCACTAAATGTGCTTAGAATTTTCTAAATTTCGTAAAAAACTGGTGGAGCACATG